>VZTJ01004278.1:448204-515761 GCA_013397795.1 Orthonyx spaldingii
AAAAAAAAAAAAAAAAAAAACAAAACAAATCTCTGGTTTCACAGTTTCAGTCAGGCTTTGAATGCAGAGTAGCCATAAGGTCAGCAAGGGAACATGCACAGTTGAAGCACAGAAAAGCAGCCTCTTTGTAACTCAGCTGCAAGACTTCATTTCTGTAAGAGTAAGAAAGCGAAGAGCCTGAAAGCAAAAGTCAACATGGGAGGCCAAGAGAGCATGACACAGTTCACCCAGACCAAGGAATACAGCTGGCCCACATCTAGCAAGTTTAGAGGTATATGGTGGAGTTTTGTGAGGGTTGGGAGGCACACGGCTCACACATGCTGGTTTTTTCACTTCATACTAAAGGCCACAATGGTTTTTTTCATTCAGATACCACTTTTCAGCCTTTCTAAAAGAGATAAATCAATCTTTGCATTTGAGGAGTGGCATTTCCTGGTAACATTACATCTAGGTACATCAGACCTTCTCTTTTCTTTTAAGCAATTACTGATGTTTTCACCTAAGCCATTTCATTCCTGTGGGTATAAAGGAAAAGTGATAAGCAAAAACCTCACAGCACACAAGGCATTAAAACAAAACAAGAAAAAGTACATCTAAATCATTAGTAACATACAGCCAGAGCACTGGCAATAAGTCCAGCTACTGTCCACTGTGTATCATCTCACACATCATCAATACAGCAACTGAAGAGTTATCTTTATTTTCAGATAGCAAAGGACATAGCCGTAACCACACCACATGCAAACAATCACTCTCAGGAAGACAGAAGAAAGTAAAGCCAAGAATTAATGGTGTATATTTGTAATAATGTAACAATGTTTATCTTAACACAGGAAAAAACACAAGGGACTTTCTAAAAATAAAGAAGTTAAATCTATTCTGTTTGAAGTGACCATCTCCCGTTGTTCTGTCTTTTCTCAAAGTTCTAAAGATCTGAGCTACAGAGAGCTCAGGTGACTGTTCTCATCTTAAAATTACTCTGTAATTGCACTAAAATTAAAATGTATGTGTCAAACTACTATTTATTGCTGGACACATGCGAGCTCTTCCCTTCAAAACACAGACTTAAACCCACCACATTTCTCAAATGGTTATTCAAGTACCGCCAAGAATCCTCAGATTTTCCTATACACTTAAAAATAAAAGTATACATAAACAAGAAACTGATAATCAGCATGAGACATATGAAAAAGACTGCTTCTAACAAAGTTTTAAGACTGAAGACTTACTTAATCAACAGATTTTAGTTACTTAGCAAGGTCAAATAGCAACTCACATAAAGCCTTTCAAGTGTTGGGATTTCTGCTGCACAACTGGCTCCTGGTCAGTTGGGAAAAAGAGAAATCAAGACGTTCAAAGTGAAATTGCCTGGATAATCTAACATGACCTTTTATCTAGTCATGTTAGTATATCTATCTAAGTATATTTCAGTGGTAAGTAGGCTGTAAGATACAAGAATGCCAACTCCATAAGCAAAGTTTGTTTATTCAGCTATTGTGTTGATGATCTTGCATTCCTCAATACTGTGTTAACACAGTGGTCTGTGAGGAGCAGAGTGTGCCTAAGGACCAAGGTACACATCTGAGCTCTTTGGTTCTAGACAGGGACAGTAACAGTCCCTTAGCCTTCTACATTTAATGCCACAGACATACTACTTCCTTAGTGGATGGTTTGTAAATTCAGCACATTAAGGCATCAGAGAGCATCCACAGGAGGTGAAGGGTCTGCAGGAGAAGCCATGTGAGGAATGGCTGACCTCATTTGGTCTGTTCAGCCTAGAAGAGACTGAGGGAGACCTCACTGCACTTACAGCTCCCTCACGAGGGGAAGAGGAAGGGTAGACACTGATCTCTGTGGTGATAGTGACAGAATCCGAGGAAATGGCCTGAATTTGTGTCAGGGGAGGTTTAGGATATCAGGAGAAGGTCTTTCACCCAGAGAGTGGTTGGGCACTGGAACAGGCTTTCCAGGGAAGTATTTACAGCACCAAGCCTGACAGAGTTAAGAAGCATTTGGAAAATGTTTTCATGGCTCTGGTAGAGCCAGATGTAGGACTTGATGATCCTGAGGGGTCCATTTCAAATCAGCATATTCTATGATTTTACAACTTGGTTTGGGTATTTGAGCTATGTCTACCTAGATTTTTAGTAGCACGCTCCAGTTTCTGTTGACTAGTAAACTTAGAGAATACAGGTACTTGATAGATCTTCTTAATTGCCGATGGCCAAATGGACATCCATTGTGTACTGGCACTTTAGGCCTATGGCTCTGTCTTTCCTCCTGTCTGCTGCTAAATCTCTCAAAACATTGCTTGTCTTGCCGCTTCTGCACAGTAAGCTGATTTTCATGATGTTTAGAGTTGCTGCCCATTTTTCCTCCCTATTATTCTGCAAAGGGGAATACAGACACAAAGGCTGGAGACAAGAAAAAAAAAATTCAACACCAAGCAGAACTGCACACAGTCCAGAACTGATCAGTAAGATGTACTGTTGTAAGCTGTATTCATAAGGTACAAGCCACCATGGCACTTTGTGTTTATATTACAAATGCCTACATGAAGTTTCAGTTCACAATGAAAGTTGTTTCCTTTTTCCCCCTCTGTTAGCAAGACAAAGTAAATTACTTGACTAAACTTCACCATCTTAATATTCTCCACAAGTGCCAGAAAAGATCGTAGATGGTTGTCTTTAAAAACACTTCACAATTTTTTTTATACCTACTAGAACACCATTGTAGGAAGCAAGACAATTTCCAAATTCATAACAAAATATGTATTAACATTTCAAAACTATTCAGAGTAGAAAAACAGTCTATTTATAGTTGAATTGGTCATTCTTGTAAAGGACATAACCACTGTTACAGGATTACAGCCTTCTATTCTGAAATCCATGACAAAGCCAAACAAAACACAGTGCAAGCATAGCGACAAATCCCTATTCCAAGAAATTATTTTGTTTGGAGTCTTCAAGGACTCAACTCAATTTCCAAAAGTACTTCATGACTACATAAGAAGGCAAAAAAAGTTTCACTGTCTGTCTGATCTTCCTGAGGCCACTAACAGAAGTCAGTGCTGTGGATTGACCTCTAGATCTAATATTTGTCAGTTTCCAAAATCAAATATTAAAGAAGCAAGTTAAGCTTAGCTGCTTTTACTTCCATGACTGCAATGAAGGATAAATCCAAGAGTCATGGAGAAAAGCAAGCAATTGTTTTGCAGGAAAATAAAATCCACTTCAGCTGCCAGTGAAGAACATGTGAGATTTAACACCACCACATCTTCCCACATTGTTTATCCTCCACATCACATGCACTGAGAATCAGACAAGTCTTTTATGCGTCAGACTCTCTGTATGCAGAACGGCCCACACATGGCAGGCCTAAAGCAAAAGGAGAGAAAGAACAAGCAGGCACTCACCCTGGTTCCTTCCCTTAGGCCTCATCCAAAGAAGGGGTTCCATTTCTCTCCAGGCATGAATAATGACATGCACAAATTTTTTGTTCAGCAGGCATGGATGGCCTCGCCTTTCATCTGATCAGAGCCACTCTTCTCCAGGAAATGCAGTTTTGGCTGCCCCAAGCCAGTGCTGGGGGTTTAACTTGCCTATTTGATCAGCAATTGAACTATCTGCTGCCTGGCACAACCACCACAGCTCAGTATCACGGACCAATATGCACATAATAACCTGTCCTCATCTGAATAGTCTTATCAATTGCGTTTGATTTACTAGAACACTCAGTTCTCTCACTACAGTGCTTTTGCTAATTTGGATACCCTGCACCTCACCAAACACTCTAGGATTGCTCACACAAGATGACAAGAACTACAAACAGGTATCTGCTTTTTTGTTTTAATTGAAGAGTCACTTGGCTCCTACTAATTAGTCCTAGACTGGACTATATTTGCATGCCAACGTACTCTTCTATTATCAAGATAAGCGCTGCCAGTGGTTTGTCTGTTCTTCCCCTCTCAGGAATACTGTTGCTGCTGTATCGGATACCCTACTGCAGGCTGCCTAGTTTATATTCTGATTTCTTCACAAGATGCACACATATTTTCTGTAATAGAGCTCAGCAGCTCAACAACCTAGAGATTTTCACCTTCCCCAGTACAAAGTTACTGCAAATTAAAAACCTACAATAAAAATATGCACAAAGCACAAAATCCTGAAGGGCACTACAGTGCCCAGAGTCTCTCTGGAAAAAGAGCACATAACCCCAGGAAAAGTGAGTGGGCTGGCTGTGCTACCAGCCCCTTTCCCCTCATCAAAAACATCCCTGTTACAGCTATAAGCATTTCATCACAGTTCTTGGAGGGGCTAACATGAGAGAGAAACCTCTAGTAGTATCATAAATCTTATAAAACATTTCCCCCTTGATGCTTACAAGTAGGAGTGACCTGACCATTATCCTAGTCATGCTCTCCATCAGGATCAGTTTACTCTAAATACATTTAAAAGACTGAGACTGCACACCAGGGCTCTTTTGGATCCTGTGGAGTGCATTTAACACAACAACTTTGAGTAACTGCTGAATTCAGACATGTTCCCGGGAGAAAATGGCCAGTCAATGGTGAGGTAATTCTCATCTTTTTTCAAAATATGCTTTTCAATAATTCATGTGAAAGGGTGGAAGAGCAGAGGGAGAGCAAGGATTTGTAACAGGTTTTAAGTCTTTATGGAAGAAGAGATAGCTCTTAAGAGTTTTATGAGTCTTGACAAAAATGCAAAGAATGTGCATTTGTTGTTTATTGGTACATTTTAGGAATACACGTCACATATCCTAGGAGTTCCCTTCCATCTCATGAGACAGGAAACCCAGAATAACATACAAGCATGCTTTTTTTTCCATCCTGTAACAGCATCTTTAACAGATTCATTTAATAACTCCAAACGATTATATAAATAAGCTGAAAATGAGATCATTTTCATTGCCAGAGATGGCAGAAGGTTTCCAAATTTTATGGGTTAAAAAAGCCAATAAATTTAACAGTCTTTTGAAGATGCTAGTATAATCCTTCCAAAACTGAAGAGAACAGATGACTCAACCATATGGCTAAGTTCCACCAAAATTCTGTCTTGTAATCATAAAATATGATGTAATGCAGTTTGGTCCCAGGGGGAGAAAAGGCGTTAGACATATGTGACATGCACAAGCGTCCCCTGGATCCATCTGGCTAGCTATTTTAAAAAGGTATTACACAAATAAGCAGGGTTTTCTAGAAGACTCCAAGATAAATATTCTTAAGCCTTCTCCTGGAAAAGAAACAGTTATTGCTCTCAAAAGCTACTTTAATGCATCAGCCACTATCATTACAAACTAAATAGGTATAGTGAACAAATTGTTACACCTTTCTGCAGCAATGCAGCTTTCAAAAAGTTTGCCTTTATAAACTTTGAAAGCAACCTGTAGTTTATTAGTACTTCACACTTATTAGCATGATATTTCTTGGAAAAAGGAGTTTAAAGGACTATTTGGAAACCAAAAGAAACTTACCTTTTTAAATACCTGGGAAAGAGAAAAGAATACACATAAACTCAGAATACACATCACTAAGTGGCTAAGGATGTAATTTTCTGAATTATGTAAAGGTTGAAGGAAATAAAGCTGCTGAGAAGGAAGTCAGAGTAATCAACTGTAAGAGGTAAAGTACTCTTCAATTCACTAATTACTGAAATATGTGCAACAGAAGCCATCAATACATCAGTTACTCAAATATTTCACATAATCCCTTGGAATTAATGGCAGCCATTCAGCACATTGTTATCACTCTAGTCCTCATTATATTCAGGGCACCATTCAAGAAGGTATGCAGAGATGCCTTAATTAAGCATGTCAAAGAGTTATATAAAAAAACCCTCCACTTTTTTTTTGCAGGTGGTTTAAATCCACCCACAACTCAGGCTCCCAGAAAAATAAACTGATTCTAGCATGAAAACTAGAGAAAAATGACAAGTAGGAATAGTTTTGTTTCTCATAGTGACAAAACTAGCAAGGAAAAATTACTGGGGATTGACTGAGGTGTAACTACTCTGAAGTCCTTCTAAAAAACACCATGTTACGATTGCTCCCACATTATAAGACTTTGCTCTGCAACACAGACTGGAGCCTGTCAGCCTGAGCACACATCGAAAATCCTTTTTCTGTAACAGCGTGTAACACTTAACCACACCAAAAAAGAAGTTTAGAAAGAAACTAAGTTTCAGTAGAAACTAAGAAGCCAAGAGACTACACAAGAGAACCAAGGAAAGTACCCATGTTTCCCGAGACACGGTCCAATCCATATGAAATCAAAGTGCTAGGAATAATCAGGTAAGGCATAAAGAAGGAAACAGAAAAACCATGCACTGTATTCACTAAGGTGCAGTATTGGTCTCTTTCTCTAAAATTGCATTACAGCTGGAAAAGTTTCAGAGGGGCAAAGATGACCCAAAACAACATTTGTATGGAGAACAAACAGTCTAGGGTACCTCAGCCTAGGTAAACTAAGTGGGACACAAAGATGACAAAAACCACTGATATGCGGGAGGTGGGCAGGGATCAACTGTTACAGCACAGATCACATGAAGGTGGAATCAGATCAAAGTAAAACAACAGATAGACAATACCAGACTGGTGAAAGTCCTTTCCAAGTATGTTACAGACAATAGATTCATGTGGGTTCAGGGAGGGACTGATCAAATATTAGGCAGAAAGCCTCACTACAGATTTGGAAAAGAGTTTCCACAGGTGTGGGAAACTGCTTGAGCTGAAAATACTAAGCAGCTAGAAAAGTATGATGGAGAAGTGTCATACACACTTGCTCAGTGCTTGCTCATCCCTAGATGTGTCCCAACAGGTGCTACTGGAAACAAAAGACTAGGGACCCTCAAACTGACTGTTTTGTTTGTAACAGAATAGAAATTTGTTCAGCTCTGTTGGTTTTTTTCTGCCACAGCTCCTATTCCCTCTCCTGCTCTGCAGAACAAAAACCAACAACATATCGGTGTCCGTACAGCCTGATAGGCACTAGGACCAAGTCAGGCTGAAAACGCCACCCTAAACCAGAGGCTAAGCACACATAACAGCACTGCTTTTCTTCAGTAGTGAGAGATGCAAAGTACCAAAAACTCCACCCAGAATTGCTACCGCTCATGTGTGCTTCACCTCACCAACAAGCACAGTTCTAAGCAAGGAACCCCTGGGTTGACACAACCGCCACACAATAGGTCTGTACTGATCTATCTGCTCTTTCTCAAGTATCTGAAGAAAACAAAGGAAAGTGAGGCAGCAATTTTGAATTCAACAGGTCAGCTCTGTATCACCAGACCAATATTTTTTAAAAGACAGCAGAGCAAAAGTCGTTTAAAGCCAGCAGATTTGGCTATACTGCCTTAACCACTTAACTAGGCAGAAAACCAGAATGCTTTCGATTGTATGGTCTTCTCAGGCCCTAGCCACCAATTTCTATAATCTTCTGACAGGAGATTTTAATGGTAGCTTGAGTCAAAGGGTGAAGTCTAAACCGAGGACAGATTACAGACACACTTTAATTCATGGTTTGAATAAAAACCTCAGCATGGATAAAAAAGGTCATTCCGACATGGGCTGAGGACACATCTTTACTATGAAAGGATATAACTTCAGTGGACTACCATCTCTTACATTAAATATATTTTATGCTGTGCACCTTCCATTATTGAATTATTTGCTAAACCAGCCATTTTGAAAGCTAAATATCTTATTTATGTACCTAAATATGGATTTGAAAAGGAAGCTCTTGAGAACTCTCATGCTTGTAAAAGAATATTTTTTTAAACTGTTGAAGTATTAATTACCACATTTCAGTTTTGTTTCATCCTTCTAAAAATCCTCATTGCACTAAGTGGGAAAAAAAAAATCAAGGACTTCTATTTGGAAAGCTCTGCATAGTATTTCACAACAGCCCTGCAATTACTTCTGAGAAATCAAATTTTAAAGATTTTGGCCCAATATGTTATTTGAATGGGAAGAGGCTGACAAAGCTAAGAAAGTGAAATCAACCTCCTGTTACTCTTCCAGAAGAGGTTACAGTGAAGATACTGCTATTAGCAAAATCTGGGAATAATATTACTCTAGTCACTACGGAAATTACAGTAAAGTGTGAACAGACAATTCCTCCATAATCTCACCACAGAACACTGCTATCTGCTTGAGAAAAAAAGGCTCAAAATGCTCTTCAGCATCTCTAAAGAACTCTGTAAGATTAAGCGATTATGCACTGGAAAGTGTTTCCTTAGGAATGAGGAAAGTTTTGGCATGCACTGTGCAACGTCACTATAAATTAAACCTCTGTGCTGCAGCTGTCCAAGGCTTTGTACTCAGTCCCTGACACAACGCGTTGCCTCAGGCTGCTTGCTGAATGCCTGCCCAGCCACTGAACTGGTTTTATTGTGCTCCCCCTTGTAAAACTGGGCTGTTACGCTCACTGCAGCCTGGCCATCTCCAATGCCACTTTCTTTTAGGCAAATGCTCGTGATTGAATAAGACATCAAACCTTGGGTCAAGGCTTCGTGACTGCTAAACGGTTGCCTGCAGACTCCATGGCATATTAAAAGAGCTTTTATGCAATAGCTTTTCATGATGTAAATTAGAAGAAAGAATCAACATTAGGTATAAATGAGGGAAGAGAATTCCACCATTCCAAATTTAGTTTTGTTGTGGTGTATTGTTTTGGTTTGTTTTGGTGTGGGGGTTTTTTGGCTTATTTTGGGGAGTGCTTTTTTTGTTTTGTTTTGCTTTGTTTTTTCATGAAGGCAGTAAACATTCTGGCAAATGAGAAACATTCTGAGAATATTACATTAATTACAAATAGAAGTTTTAGATTAATATTGAGCTTCATGGGTAGCTAGCCACTTCCTCAGCTTTGTTTTATTTTAGAATGCGTCATTCTTTTATTTCTATGCCTACGCAAAAAGTTTTCCAAACATTTAATGTCAGACAGGAAAACTGGAGTGGAAAGTGGATGACAGCCAGTCTAACTGAGCTTTATCAACACAGTCCATACATCCTGACACACTATACATGCTCTAAGTTACCTCAAGCACTATAGCCAGTCATGCCACTGCTACTTGAAGAGACATCACAATTTTGCAAACAGAAAGGATGGAATTTCAGTGTAAAGTCCAAAATAACATACCATGTTGTTTATAATCCATATGCTGTTTGCATGAGATTAGAACACACAATAAAAAAGGCAATAAATATAATCCTTGCATGTAAGAACTAGAAAAGTTAGGTGCTGGAGTGCAACATTTTATTACTTTTAAGCCACCAAAAATGGTTATGTTTAAGAAGTATATTACTAGCCTGCAAAACTCCAGGGTTCATTATGTATTCCTCTGTTTGCATATGCACCTCCCACCAAACCAAGTCGATACTGCTTTTCAGCTGGCTGAAAGAGACAAGCTCACTGTGGAGACGAGTACAGAAGAGATTTATTCTCAACCCAAGGAGTTAACCACGTTTCAAGACATGGTCTCTTCTGACCTTGGCAGCTTGGGAGTGAATTCTGAACACTGTCAGAGAGGTGGTAGAGCCAGTCTCACATGGATGATCTCTACAGAAAACACTGGACCTAAAACAGAGAGCTAATTACTTGAGCTCATAAAGCCAATGTTTCTTGCTACTGCACCAAGGCAGCCACTACCAGCACTTATTTTAGATACAGCTAGTGAGTTAAGTCAGGAAAAGCCTGGTTACCTTGGAGACCACTCCCAGACAGCTCTGGCACAACTCACAAGATGTATTTTACCAAAATTTTTCTCTCTTTTGTACACAGTCAGTCAATTTCTATGTGCTCCAGTGAAACACAAGGACACCAAAGAAAAGAACCACCAAATTAGTTCGTACTTCAACCACTCTCTCAGCATAGCTAGAATTTCAACATGAAGTAAAGGAGAAAAGAATTGTGTCCAGATCCTACTATATAGGTGAGTATTAATGCCACCATGTGATAGAAGGCTTCTGTACACATAGGGGGGGGTTTGTTTGCTTTTGTTAGGGATTGCACAGATAACAAGTATGTGTCATACCAAAATTATTCATTTAAGTAGGCTTTCTTCCCACCAAATGTAGAAAATATACTAATTATTTCACTGGTTTAATATAATCTCAGGGACGGAGAACTGGTGTTTTGGGACACACACTGGAACAAATACTCATGTTTACTTTTAAAATAACAGAACAGCAGGCTCATCTTGAAATTGCCCCTTTTAAACTAAGCCAAAAATCATTTGTATCTGGGACATAAACTGTGGAGCCTTGCAATAAACACAGTCACAGGAGTACTGCAAGGATCTATGAAAACAAGAGTTCAACACATCTACTATGATGCGCAGTATTCAAGAATACTTTTGTTCTCTTTCTGAAGACAGCACAAAAGGGCATTTCTTGCACCAGCAGCTGAAAAAAAGGGCAAAGAATCCATTCAAATAGTACAATTGTATCTGATTTGCATGGTTAAGCATTCCAGTTTCCTTAACTGTTTAGGTGGGAGGATGGAGTGCATTATCCTGGGGACGTTTTCCACAGTCAGCCAGACTGAGTTGTATGTTCTGTATTTACCTGTGTTCCACACAGCTGGGTCAGCTGGTCTCCAACAAGGTAAAAAGATTAACTCTATGCAAACTATTCACTTCACAGTCAATCTATGAACACAGACAGGGGAAAGGGGAAGTTTATAACCACTCAGTCAAAAAGAAAAAAGCATGCACTTCCATATATGTATTTTGAAACTGCCCCAGGGAATTTGAACCCAATTTTCACCCACTAGGGCACATATACATCTCAGGGATAAACAATAAGCCAGAGTAACATGGTCAACAAAAGCTACAGGTTGGCCACAACAGGAAAAATATCATATGTTTTGAATTCTTTGCGTTAATTTTACAATTTCCTCCTATTTTAGCATTTCTTCTGAACAGGTATGTATCCATATTTAAGTTTCTGCCTTTTTTTACTGCATCTGTGCAGCTCACATACTCACAAACCAAAACATATGTGATACTTGCACTCTTTTTTCTTTTTTAAGAAAAGGAATGTTTATCACCAAATTGTCAGAAATGAATTCTTGCATAAACCAGGCTCTAGGAAAACAGAGAGCTCCACTGCCTCACTTTAATTCTATACACAGTGGTGTCAAAGAGA
Organism: Orthonyx spaldingii; assembly: GCA_013397795.1. Taxonomy (NCBI): domain Eukaryota; kingdom Metazoa; phylum Chordata; class Aves; order Passeriformes; family Orthonychidae; genus Orthonyx; species Orthonyx spaldingii. Next base: position 459,368 of record VZTJ01004278.1, read on the forward strand.
ACTTCTACATTCTTTCAGCAGAGATATGTTCCCTATTATGTCAGCACATGTAACACCCTCCTGCTTTGTAAGACTGCCTAAGGAGCTACGAGTGATCCGTGCCATCTCCGCCGCCCTACTGACACACAGCTTTCATGCAGTGGATGTGCTTTTGCAAAAAGCTGACTTGACATTCCTCTTCTCTCAGGGAAGTCAAGCAGACATTCACAGACCTCTACAAAAGTCAATCCACCACCACAGCTGAAGCTCTTTACTTGCTCCCAATTTCTCTCTCAAACTCTCAACTCTTACGTTGTATCAGAAGCACAGCAAAGTTGATACCTTACTTGCCACTGTACTACCTCTCATGCTGCTCACTCCCTGAGCTACAAAAACCTTCAACCACACCATACCAGCCAGAACTTATCTCCCGCTAGGCAAACTGCTCATCTTCTGCTTGGAGCACAGCCAGGCGAGCAGTGAGCAACAGATACATCAGGAGCCGAAATTAACCAGCTCCATAGCACGCACACAACTTGCAGACAACACACTTTACAAGGCGAGAAGAATGTCAAGTGTTTTCAAAGGAAAACACTGGTTGCAGAAGGTGTCCCTTTCCATAGGCCAAAATACCAAGGCTAAGCAAGACAGGCAGTTATCTTTGCATATTATGCATAATTACACTTCTATTTTTAGACTTGAAAGGTGTATTTTCTCTCCACCATCTAAACACTGTGAAGGTGTACACAAAAATAAGATGGCTTTTTATTCATGACTTACATTCCAAACCTCAAACAGGCATCAAGTTCTTCTCAAGATAAAAATCTTTTTCAAATTATCTCTGGTTTTAATTTCTTTTGGTGAGAATGCTCTGAAGAACAGAGGGTTGGGAATGGAACATATTTCTGTTCATATTTTCTGAGTTAGCCTTCCCCCCTCACCCTGAACTTTCACCTCCTTGCAGACATTCATGCCTGTTGAAAATTAAAATGTCTGCATTGCAGGATGGGCCATTATAATTCAACACATGCTGTTTTGGAGGAGAAAGAGCGTGTTTTTGAAACAGCTCTGTTACAGGTCAGGAATGTAAAGCAGAGTTCATATTTCAGATGACAATGGGAACCAGAGCTTTTTCCTGCAAACCCAACCCAGCTTGCAAGCAATGAAGGCAAAAGAAATCTATGCAGTAAAGTCTTTACAGTGTCCTGCATTAGGCATTTAAGTATACTAATGAAGAGGCCACTGACTGCTTGTGTTTCACCAAGTGCAGCATTGCAAAGTCCTGTTTTTACCACTGAATGCAAGTTTCCAAAGTTTGCTTTTCGAACATAGCTTCCTGCTGCAGTTTTTCCTCTGCCATAGATTACTCAATGGGTAATCGCTGGCTCTGTATCCTTCCAGAGAGCATCCCAGACTCACAAAACAACTGCACTATTGAAACACCACAAGCAGAAACAGTACAGCTCAAATGAGATGGTATCACAACTATGTATTATATTTCTCAAAGCTATGCAGACTGTGGTTTGATGCATTTTGCTAGAAGTCCCAACAACTCCCCACAGAAGAGGGCAAAATCTCATTGTCTCAAAAACTTAATCCCACAAATTTTTTGTTTTGTCCACTCCAAACAATCCTTTTTTGCACTTAGATTCATGTGTATGCTTAAGAGAGAAAGATTATGGAAGTCATTACATCTGTGCAATATCAGTGTCAATAACCTACATTGGAGCATCTTGGTTGCTGGTCTCAGAAGGCAGAGGGGAAGCCAAGCAAAGTCAAATAAGACTAGGAAGAGTTCATTCTCACAGAAGGAGCATCTTCCAAGCTATACCACGGAACCTGTACTGCAGAATCTGTCCAGCCCTCACTTGCATTTTGTCTGAGATGCAAGAATCTGTCTGACAGATTTGCTATCACAGTAATACATCTTGACTGTTCACTAGGCTACAGCACCTTGCCCAGATAACAGGCTCATGGAAAGAACTCCTGAGAAAGCCAGGGAAAATGTTGAACACATCTCCTTTACAGAAGATGCAGGTTTTGCATGAAAGTTATCTAATGACTGCCAGTTTTTAGGCAGTCTCCTGTAACAAGGCATGTCAATAGCTTCCTCCCCTAAAACCTCTGCTACCCTGACAGGTTGGAGAAGGCAGCAACCTGGACAGAGCAGGCAGCAGGCAGACAGCATTCCTGCACACGCATCCTCAGACATGTAAGAGTCAATAACCTCTGAAGGGTGAAGTTGGAAAATTTATATCATACAACAAAGTACAATTATGATAATGACAAAATTCCTTATTCTCTTTCATATCTTGTCTGAATCAACAGTGTAAAAGTAGCAATAAACAGGATACAAGTTGTATCATTAAAGTTCTCAAAACAATGACAGCGACAGAATACATCACTTCTTTGACAAGAGGTTACTCCTATCAGCATAACACACATGATCCTATCAACATAACATACATGATATCAGGTAGGAAAAAAATTTGTAATGTTACAAAAGGCAGAGGTATACTTATTTTAGTAGAAATAGTGCAGGCAGATGTGTGTCAGAGTTCAATTTATCCTAACATTTCCGTCAGGGTTGAAAGTGCCGCTACACAAAGCACTAGATAAAAAAATCTACCCTTAATTATTCTCAAATAATGTAAGTATAGCCAAATGGTTGATGAAATCAAGACAGTCTCCAGAGTAGCCATGTTAAGTAGCTTTATTAAACAAGTTCAGTGAGACATTACTTTTATAATTCCAACTATTTTACAGAGTTGAAACAGATCTCCTAACAAGTTTATTCAGCACCGGAAGAAATCACATCCCTATTCTTGAACATAAATTGTCAGCTTTAAAAACAGGTCCCAGCTGGTAACTTTCTGTTAGCACTACTTTGTGACCAATATAAGCTTTCAACGCTTGATAAAGTTGGTTTTAGCAAACTCAGCAATACTGGTTTCAGGATCCTGCTCTTGTTCCAGAATTGTTTCTCTAGAAACAAAACTTAATTTGGTGCCATTTCTTTCCCCTCCCCACCCCCCCAGGAGATTTATGCAATCATTCTATACCAGTATACCTACTCCAAGATTACCAAAGCTAGAAAGCAGTCTCCAAGACAAATAAGCTCATGCAAGTTTCATGAAAAACTGATTATATTGACAAGAATAACACTCTACTTCCACCAAAGGCAGCAGCATGAGCTTGGCTGTTCTGTTTGATCTGTCAAATGTCAAACAGCTACCTGCACTACCTGCTGTAGCAATTTGGAACAGTCCCAGCAGATACTGTGTGATGCCTGGCAGGCGCATGGGGGAGACTGGAGAGAGTGATGGGAGAGAGTTGCCTCTGCACAGATGTCAGAGAAAGAGCAGAAAAGGTAGACAGTGAAGGCCAGAGTAGGAAAACCACAGGTACTGTGATAAAGTGGAGGAGTACAAAACAATAGAGCAGGGAGTCCATGGTTCACTAGTTCTGCTTCTCACCAGGGACCTTGTGAAATCTAAGGAATCTAAAACTGATTCTGCCCAATCCCAAGAAACTCCACAAACGCTCTTAAGATGTTTCCTAAATGGGTCACTTTACTTTCTTACAGCTTCTCCAGGGTATGTGGTCATATTTGCAACATAAATAAAGGAGAATTTTTTGCTCAGAAAGAAGGTTTAAATAGCGGGATCAAGAAGGAAGGTAAGAGATCACAAATTGAATATGACTCGTACTTTTTAACACCAATGGCAGCAACTCCAACCCTCACCTTGCATACAAAAAAAATTAGTTGACTAACTCCCTTAAAAGCACTCTCTGCATTGAGTCATTGAGGAGGGAGAACTGCATGAAACTACACTGCTTTCCCCTATTGGAAATAAGATTCTCTTTCTGTCATTCTCATCAGCTGAAATTACATTCTCCCCAGAAACTGCTGTGCATGGCAGCCCTGACAAGCTTACATCCTAAAAGACTGAAACAGTTAAGCATTAAGTACGAGAACGCAAATTAACGTCAACTGCTGATTTTCCTCACCACTGCTTTCTTGTAACAAAGACTAAGAGCATTGTAATTAACTTTCCTCATGAAATGCTATGTTCTAAAGTTGGGCCTAATTAGATGCCATATAGTTCTTGCCAGAAACAGATAATGTGTGTCTTTCATCAGCTTGGGTGATTGGAATTTATTAATGTTCGGCATGTCTGCATTGGACAAATTATGTTTTACTGCTGCTCCACAAACAAGCACGGTGTCTCTTTTGAGGTATGATCATCTGCATTTGGTACTTTATAAGCAGGAAATGTGGATTTCATTTTAGAATGAAACCTCATAAAAGAAGAACCCCTCAAACTGGAAAGGCAAGAGGGGAAGATAAAAATAACAGCCCTAAGCATAGCAAGATCCTGGCCCAGGACGAGCTTTCTTTGGTACAGACAGACACACAATAAGCTTGCAGGGAACAGCAAAGCGATATGGAAAGAGGGAAGAAGGCACGGCTCAGCAGCGATGCTTTTCATTATAGCAGTAACAACAACTAAGATCTATTGGTAAGCACAATGCCTCAAGGGCAGCGTGAAAAAGCCACATGAAGAAACGCCAAAAAGATCCTCAAAGCTGCAGGAGGACAATGGAGGCCCAGGCCGATGGTAACTCACTCCCAAGTTGGTGTCTTCTGAAGTTAGTTTAGTTTGAAATACTTTTGAACTCCACCCACTATCAGCTGAAGAGAAAACAAGGAACAGAACATGGATGATGATGATTCATGTCTGTGCAAGCTCCTATTTTTCTATTTCAAATATAACTCAGACTCCATGTCAATAGACATAGTCTCTTTTGCTCTGTTTTTTTTGTTTGTTTGTTTTGCTTCCAACCAAGAACTATTCTCCAGGGCTCAGCAGTGGTAGGAATCTCAAATGTCTTAACCCTTTTCCCACAAAGGGAGGCTGAAGTGACCTCTCCACCCATGCAGGAAGCAAGCAGTGTTAAAGATCCAGCAAAAGTCCCAAGCTGACTTTGCCAGAGTACTCCTGAAGGAGAAAGAAAAATGGTAGGCTGTCTCCTCTGTTGGTGTCTTCCCCTGCCAAAAGAGCCCAGGAACAAGCAGAAAAGTGACCAGAAATGCAGGGTGAGGGAGGGGTGTAACACCAGAAGTTCTATAATTTTGAGCCTTCCCTTACAGACCCAAGCTGCAACAAATTACACATTCGATAAGGATTAATTGCACGGAAAATACAATTAAGTCTAGAATTACAAATGTCAGAAAAACTAGAGAAGACCCTCTAATTTCTTTATAAGGTCTTGTCCCCACGTTTAATAAGTTACCGTATTCAACAACCACAGTTTTGATCTCATGTAGCAGGCACTCAGTCCAAGTTGTAGATTCTTAGCATACTGCATGCTTTCTACACAACCATTCAGTGTTAATTATTGTTATGGGTGATGGATTTCATAACCACAGCTCCTAGTCCTCTTTAATAATTACTTCTGTGCAAATATTTCTGACTTCTGTAAACGCTGTTACAAGAGATCACCAAAGCCTGGTGGTCAGCAAAACTGCTGAACCCTGGAAAGCCAAATCACTGTGTCCAGAAGCTAAATTGCATATTCCTCTTCAGACAGGAGCTGGAGATTAGTAAATTTAAATTCCTGGTTGTGTACCAACACTACTGGTCAGCTTATCTAGTTTTGTCATACTTTAGACATCCTGGGTTGATATCTGAGTTTGAAAGAATCCAGGATAATACCTAATGTGACTATTTAAGGACATTTTAAGATAAGCAGTAGGTTAGTTTTGGAACTCATATTTAACATGCATGTGTTTGAAATGACTCGTGAAGAGACAAGACTATAAAAAATCCACATCACACACACTCTGTGAAAGAATTTAGTACATTTCTAGTCTAGCCTTGCATGTTTGTTGTGGCAGCACTCTGACAAACATTGTGAACATTTGCAAGATTTGCCCTCTTAACCAATCACCAAATGCACCCCTCGAATCAGCCAGGTCAGGTATGAAAAGATCTATGAGCTTTTAGACCAGAAACCAGGCGTTAGGAGAGCCTTCACTACTTCTGTTCAACGTCTTAGAAAGCGATGACTTACTCTAGAGCAAGTAACCTTTCCCACAGAGGAAGGGACTTGCCTCACCTATGAATAGCAGGAAGCTCAAGTTCATGCTGTGTACAGATCACTGCATCTCCAGAAAACAAGTTACTTCCCCTGCAGCTTTTTGAAATATCTACTTCCAAAGTTTCTTTTCTACAAGATGCTCCTTTGTGTTACTTAAATGGATATTCTAGGTGACAAGCAAAACCAGCAAAGAGATATAAACAGTCTTAAACATTTCAGTTAGTTTACGATATAGAAATGCTTAAATCTGGGTTTGGGTTTTTGATGGGTTTTTGTTGTTGTTGTTGTTTCAGTTTGGGTTTTGATTTTTTGGGGGGATGGGGGTTAATCGTTTGTAAGAGCATGGATTTGGCAATATGTAAGTTTCTTTCAAATTTCTATACTTAGATTTGAACACCAAAAAAAGGCTGCTTTGAAGAAAACATATCTAGAAAAAAAAAGAATTAGAATTCAATGAATAAAGTCAATAAATGGGGATAGTACTGTATAAATTCACATGCAGATTCCTGAGAACAATGGTAATAATTGGAAATCGTGATGACTATTCTTCTTACATTAATAATATTAATAAGATGGCACACCTACCACTTCTAACAGATCAGAAATACATATAGAGAGATCTCTGTTTCACCACACATGGTCTGTATGCGCTCGTATTTAAAATCCAGACAGTTTTCTTCTTTAAATTGCAGGCTAAGGAACTTGAATAATGTAACTTAAGAATACACTGAAACCTGCCCCTATACTCAACCCAGAAATGCTCAGAGCAGCTGAGGCATGCAATGTGAAATAAAGCTGGTTAAGAGAAGACAAGGGAATTGGTTAGGGAATAGGGGCTTCTTGGCATTCCTCTAAACCATTTCCTGTTCACCCTTGTGGAGTGTAATATAACCCTAAGAAAATATATCTGACCTCACTCCTTTCAGCTGCACTAAAAAGGTTTTAAAAGCAATTTAAATATCAGATTGCACATTCATAAACAACAGAAAAGAAAGAGGTTATACATATTATTGCCTTCATCTTCCACTAAGACAAGTTGGGAGATTTTTTTCTTGGGTTTTTTTTTTTTTTAATTTAATGAGAACTTTTGATTTTCCCTGGGAGACGAGGTCAACAGACTAGGGCACTTCCTGTCTGCAGCAATGTCGTGTGCTTATGCAGACATGAGTCTTCTGACAAACAACTGATTTATTTCAAAGAGGGGGTCATTACAATCATGGCATATAGCAAGATCACATTCTTTCCTACTTGTTTTGCTTAATCACTACGGATTACTCAAACATACTTGAAAAGAAGATGCATTTCAGCTGTGTGTGAAAACTGACAATTCATCCAAAATCCCACATACATATTGAAAACAGGAGGAGACATGTTCTAGGTCAAAGCATGACCATGCATTGACAAAAACTGCGAGCAATCCTACAACTGAACTACTAAAATGTAAAAGATGTGGTCCTACAAAGTTCTTAGCACCTTGTCACCAAAAAATAGGTCTCAACTTCTCAGAGAAGATCATTAAAGGAGACTATCATCAGGGCCATTTACGGCTTCCATATTTCAAGTCACCCCTCTGAATCTTACTGATGGAACCCTCATGCAGCCCTATTATGCACATTTGGGACAAACTCAAGTGCCCTGTAAAGCAGGTCAGATCTCCAGCAGTGTGCAATGCTAATGACCCACTGATTCTAAACAGGTACTCAAGAGACAGAGGTTTACAAGCATAGCCAGCTGACATACCAAAGTCAGAACAGTCTGGAGAGACCCAAGCTATGTAGAGCTCAGAAAGCAGTTTAGTCTGGGCATGGTAGAAGCTGCTTGTCTCTCCTTAGGAGAATGTACACAGTTCCTGGGTTTCCACAGTATTTGAGTACTGCAGAATTACTATTCTATCCACAATAACTACCTTATTTAAATATTTTTCCACACCTCTCCCTTATTTTTAAGGTGTGCAAGTGGGATAATAAGACCCTGCAAAAGGCTGCAAAGAATTGCATTGAAAGATGACAGGTTGAGCCTTTTCTCCAATCTTCTAATGTCTTCGTTTACTGCACTGCGTTGGCAGTTCTCATGCTGTTCAACTAGCAGCTTAAATAAATTCCAGTGGTAAAATTTACAGTATACATTCCCCCCCAATCAGATTGTACTAAGTTTGTTTACAGCCACCTTCAGTGCATATACCACGTACTAGGTTGTTTTTCTTATGTCAAAGAATGCAGTTTTCTAATTGTGTTTGCTGTGTGTACAGAGCCAAAATAATCCTACATTCATAAAACTGAAGATACTGAACACTGCTGAGGTAATTTACAGACAAGTGGAAGGTGGAAGGAGGGGAACCAAACATCAGAAAAACTATTAGTGTTAAAAACAGAAACATAAATTTAAGAAAATTAAATTCTGCCCCAGCCACAATTATTAAGCCTATGGGAGTTATCCAGGAGACAGGTGAGGAAAATAAATGGAAGAATTGCTACTGCCAAAGAGAAGGAAGAAATCTGTCGTTAAGTAATATTTATGTACAATTTCTAGATACTAGACTTTTTCTTGTTGGCTTCTAGGCAGACACAATCAGAGCCACCACTGCAGTAAACAGGCAACTTAGTATTTCAAGAATAAATCATAAAGTGACTTGATCTTCACCTAAAAGTATTATGATACTTTGGGCTTGAAAGTGGGAGGAAGCAGAATATAAATCTAAATTCCAGAAATGGAAACTCCCTTGTATGGAGTTCCATGGCACAGCAGAAGAAAAACACTGAAAACGACAAGTACAATTCAGCTACCAGTTAATTTACTAAACTCGCCTTTCTGGTCTCTGAAGAACACTTACTTCATGTTCTTCCATTTTGCACCAGAAATTCTCAAATTGGACTGGATACCTTCCCTCCAACACTGCACGGCTAAATGAAGTATACACTGTGTATTTTACAGGGTGAAACAGCAGTCATAACTGCTCATTTGCCCTAAACTATGCAAAGATACAGTGAATGAGAAGAGTCTACGGCCAGAGGAGGGTCCTGTGCTCCCCTAGCTAGCCTAAATTAAAAGAAGAGAATAATAAAGAAACTGTGGTGTTTACCACCTAATGTGTAATGACTGAGCAAGCATTCATGATTAAAAATGAGAAAACACAGAACCATACATTATCCCAAAATCCTAAGCAATATAGCAGAAACCAGTGGTCACCCTTCAACAGCAGAAACTTACCTGGAGTCATTTTCCCCACACACTGCTCATGTTTGTCCCATCCCATTCACTATATCACAGTTTAGAAAGCAACATAAATTAATGTAAATTACATTTTTTCCCTTAAATGACCCTCTCAGGATAGCAAAATTACTCACAGACATAAAAAACCAACAGCCTACATCTGACCTCATGCATCTTACCATCATCTGAGTAAACGGAGATAGCTGCAGTGCATCACCACGAGAAACTTTCAAGAATTTTTTGCTGTGACATTAATCTGAGCTAATGTTCCTCACAAACACATGGAAACACAACCTTCCTCTTGAGTGCACAACATGCTAAATAACCAGCACAGCAAACCAGCTGAAGCGAGACCTGGCTTGCATACAAGGAACCTGCACTAGGAATAACAAAACCAAAACACACTGAGCAACTCCAAGTTTACAAGCAAACAACATATGCATTAAGAAGTGGTATTCACTACTGGAAAAAAACTGCTGCCCAACATGAAGCCTAAGGCAGCTTCTTGCTCTGCAAGATGTGCATGTGCACTTCACACGCACAGCTCTATTTGCAACACCAGGGCTGCAGGGATGCACACCTGCTGCCTGCTGTACTTATCACACTTTGACACAGGACAGGAGACAGTTGTGAGGCAAATCCAGCAAAATTAGGCAGCAACAGGCTGTTTGTACAAAGTGGGACAGGAACACAACTGGGTGGTCAAAAAGAAATCCACAAAAATCCCATTCTTAAGTATGCTATTACTGTGCTAGTAATACACTCCAAGACAACTTGAACTTGCAGTCCTTCTCAACAATGTAAGGCATAAGCACGTGGTATGCTGCTCAGGTTCCCTAGCCACAGCTGAAGGAATTAAAGAAAAGTGTCCTGATCCTTCCCCTGATAAGCACATAGAAATAATGTCATCAGCACATGGCCTCTCCCAACATCCTACTCTCTAAACTAGAGATACATGGCTTTGACAGACTGTTTGGTGCATAATGAATTAGCTGGATGGCAGCATCCAGGAGGTAGTCACCAATGTCTCAGTGTCCCGATGGAGATCAGTGATGAGTGGTGTCCCGCAGAAGCCTGTATTGCAACCAGTACTGCCCAACATCTTCATCTGTGACACAGCCAGAGGGATTCAGTGCACTCTCAGAAAATTTTCAGATTACACCATGCTGAGAGGTGCATTTGACCTGATGCCATTCAGAGGGATCTGGACAAGCTCCAGAAATGGGTCTGTGGGAACCTCATGAGGTTTAGCAAGGCCAAGTGCTGATCCCACATCTGGGTCAGGCCAACCACCGGTATCAGCACAGGCTGGGCATGAACAAACCGAGAGCAGCCCTGTCCAGAGGGACTTGGGGGTGCTGGTGAGTGAGAGGCTGGACATGCCCTGGCCATGGCACTCACAGCCCAGAGAGCCAAATGTGTCCTGGGCTGCATCCAGAGCCCCGTGGGTAGCAGGGGCGGGAGGGGATTCTGCCCCTCTGCTCCACTCTGCTGAGACCCACCTGGAGCACTGCATCCAGCTCTGGGGTCGCAGCGCAGGAGGGACAGAGACCTGCTGGAGATCAAAGGGTTAGAGCACCTCTCCTTTGAGGACAAGCTGAGAGAGTTGGGGTTGCTCAGCCTGGAGAAGAGAAGGCTTCAAAATAGTTTCTTGTGGCCTTTTCATACTTTAAGAGGGTTAGTAAAGAACAATGGAGTGGGACTTTTTTACAGACCTGTGACAATTAGACAAAGGGTAATGGATTGAAAATAAAAGAGGGTAGATTGAAACTAGATGTAATGGGTTGCCATTGTTCCTGCCAAACAGAATCACATCATACCATGCACAATCATCCCCCAAAGGAAAAAAAAGCTGAAGGAACAGAACAAAAACTCAACCTCCTCTAGACCCCAAACAGAAGCCACTGTTGGGTAACCTGTCAATGTGAGCATCATCAGTATCCAAGTGTATTTCTGTGATACATTGAGGGGACATCCGTTCTTCACTGGAGCCTGCCATACGCATCCATGGAGCCAGGATTTTGGTTTTCATTCTTGATTCAATGCTCAGACAGTCTTTCTTCTGACTTCAAAGAGGCTGTTTCAGGCTCTGGATAAGCAGACAGGTTACCCAAGCTTACAAGATTCCTAAGAAGTTTCCACCACACAGAGCAAAGAAGCAAAGATGAAAGAAAAGAGGTATGCACCCATGTACTGAGCCACACAGGTATGCCAGACACATACATACGCATCGATAACCACATCATTTGCGAAGTTATTAAAATACTTTTGCTTCTATCACTGCAATCAAGTCAACGCAAGTGTTCTGGACAGTTAGCTGTCTATTTCATCTGAGACATACACACACAGCTTATCTGAGGAATGAGAGTCCTCTGACAGCTACACAGGAGTAAATTTAGCTGAAGTTTCAGATTATGTTTTGCTAATTATATTATGCCTCTCAAAATCCAAATAGTAAAAAGTAGCACTAGTGTCATGTGGAATGAGAACACCACTTATAGAATTTTCTGCCTCAAAATACTCCAAGGTAAATATGGAGTCCACATAACAACCTAAATAAAGGAAGACATAGTACTTGTGGTAACAACAAATGTGGATATAAACTGTGAGTCTAAGAAATTAAGATATGTTGAAGCTGTAATTAAAAGACATTCAACTGTGATGGCTTTTGCCAGCACACTGTTAACAGTATTTTTAAAATTTAAGGCTACAGCTTTTTCCAGATCATTTAGGTCTTGAAGTAGGAAAAACAGCTCAAGAAATAGGTTTTCACACATCAGAACAACTACACAAGTCCACAATTCCCTGGGAAGAATGGCCACTGACACCATGATTCTACTCTATGCTTTAGCTTCACAGATATTCAGAACCCCGAGTGTGACAATGTGCAAGCAAGCAAAAAAGGGCTTGACATATCCCTAATGTTGGATATTTGCCTGCACTACACATAATCAGAACAGCTTCTTGAAGAATAGCACTAGAATGCATTGCTGGAATAAGGCAAATAATACACCTCTTTCAGCCTAACTCCTTAGCATTTGTTTTCTGCTTGTATGCTTCACAGTCTACCAAAACATAAGCATAGAATGAAAAGGCTCAAATCTCCACTAAAATAAAGTGTATGGATGTTGTATTCACTAGATAATATTACAGCAGATATTCACAGCAAGTTGTCTTTACTAACAACAAAAAACAAGACAAAAGCCTTCAAACACAAAGACTGGGCCATTCCTTAAAATCCTCTCCTTTACATGAGTCTTAACAGACAACTTCAATGGCTGGACAGATCAGATCAGGCACGAGCAGAGCCAGAAAGGAAGAGGGGATATAATGTAGCACAATAAGGATACACAGGCTGCTCATTTATAATTTTTAAATTTATTTTATTTTACATTTAGATCTTACCAAAAATAAACAAATAAATGAAAAAATTACAATTGTTCTTTTCCAACTCTTCCAAGCTCCGGCCTTTGAACTTTTGTGCTCTCTTTAAAGTGACACAAAAGTAATGTTGCTACACAAAAAGATTCCTTTCTTGTTACCAATATATTTAAAAATATGTGTTTTTATCCAGTTTGTACATGCCAATTTGCCTTTCTTCTTCCTACTCACTCCCATTTCATAATCCTGTTTAAGGAAATAACTATATTTATTCAAAGTAAACTAACTCCAACCCAGGTTTGTCTACTGTAACTCCAAACACCACAGCAGAGTTCTGACTTAACCAATTCCCCTTCCTTTCTGTCTCAAAGGTTTGGAGATGCTGCAGGTTGTTTACAGATTATCTGCAAGCTATTTAGCCTTAAACACTTTCCATACTTTCCCATCCCGAGACAGATGATCAACAGGCAACCCACAGGAGCCCAGTTGCTTCTTCTCACAGAACAGTTACCAAAATACTAACTCTGACCCTTCCACTGTCCCTACCTTCTCCTCCCTTTCAGACATTTTTTGCTTGCCTTCTGTTTTCCCATACCCTTACTTGTCAGTCTTTGCTTGTCTTCTCCATTACATTTTCTTTTCACCATTAAAAGAGATGCTACATAACGTATGGACTGATATTGGCCCCCTCACAGAGGGCTCCGGTGCACCAGAATTACATTTCACCTGAATAAAATAATTTTATAAGGACTCTGAGGACATTCCTGTTGTCAATAGCAAAGAAAATACATTACTTGATGGCAAGAGGTTCACACTGGAACAGGTCTGAGTATATTAAAGTACTTTAATATACTCAGAACATGTTTAACTTCTTTCCTGGACAAAGCAGAGCAGGCCGAGTAGAGCAGAGCCTTATGCTGTCCAGAACTGGAAGTATGAAGCCAAGGAGCAGAACATGGTGGGAACAGCAAAACTCTTGACTCCTAACAGAGAGAGGGAGAATCAGGAGCCACAGCACTTGTTTCAAGAGGGAGAGAAGTTCAATTTTCCATTCCCAAGAAGAGGTGGTTGAGGGCAGTCTGTACACTCCAGAGATCAAGCCTTCCATCACACACGGTATAGTGGAACCAAAGGTTACTACTGAAGAACACAAGTAAATTGAGCAAAAGCTACAGTCATGATGATGTGTTTCAGCCTGATTCAATCCAAAACACAAAAGCAGGACACTGAAATAAAAGCAAGCTTCAGTAGTTCATTTTCTAAATAATTGTGCACAATGATCAAACAACACTGCCATTTCACATTTTTGCCAGTGAACGTTTTATGTGGGGGGTTTTGCCACAATGGAAGAAAGTATCTATGTACAAAGTAGATACTGCAAATTTCAATCCCATTCTCTTTTTTAGGTTAATTGTAGCTTTCAGTGGACAGAGCAATTTAAGGGCCGTTTGCAGAAGATTCTGCTTTACTACTTTTCAAGTTGCCCCACCCAAGTTTTGTTCTCCCACACATTCAGCCCAGAGCACACAAGAACAGAGATTTCTATTGAATGTATCCCAACAATCTTTCCATTCCAGGCCTCCTTTTTATACTTTAAAAACTGCTACATGACTACTTGGAACATCTGGTATTAAACAGAAATACTTTAATTAGGACAAACTTTAATTAGAATAGTATCTAGATTAAGACTGAGATTTTACACTACAACATACCTAACCGCATCATCATTTTGAGATTTATGAAACAATGATTACAGTGAAGGCCAAAAAGCAGAAATTTTAGAACTGCAAACTTAACCCCCACATAACAGTACAACAAATAGGCATTTCCACAAATACCAAAAGTTAGAGCTGGTAATTAGGATTGGGGAAATCCCAGCCTGTCTTGACTCTGCTTCTGACAATAGGTCAGAACCTATTCTGCTGAACTTCACAGTCAATTTTCAATTTTGAAAGACACTCTACTATTTTAATTATTTGATATTGAAGATATTTGGAAACAAATCCCAATTCTAATCTTCCTGTCCACTTGACAAGACAGCAATTAGAAGAAAACTGGTCTGCTGTCAAATTGCAGCACGTATTTTTTCATCTGATTTTCAATACTCACAGAAAAGGGTCCTAAAACTTTTCAGGTTTTGCCTATAGACTTAGGACAGTGAAAACAATGCAAACCATAAGTGCCTTCACACAATAAGCCTTTTCTAGGGTAACCAAGAACATGGTTAAAAGCCAATTTACCTGAACAAATCACTTACGCACTTACATCGTTCTAGTATCAAAGAGCTAGATACTTAAATGTGTGTAGGTGCCTAAAAATGTTGACAAGCTTCTTGTCATATTTAAGAAACAGGTAAAGCATGTTTAGACAGGCTTAATCTTCACACATTTGAAAATGCACTTTGCCGCTGTTTAAGATTCTAGATGCTTTTGAAGTCAGACCACAAACTGACTCATTTCTGCAGAAAACACTCCAATCTCAAATATTAGAGGCCTAATAAGACACCAGTACCTGTATTTTCAATTGTAATTTTTCAAAATCTGCTTTTCTAAGCAGAAACTATGAAGAACTACTGTCGTGCTGTATAGAGACATTCATTCTCCATTGTGTGAATAAACTATGGACTGTCTGTAAACAAATTAAGCTCTGAAGTGATAGCTCCTGGTATTAGTATAGCAACTTTTTCAAGTGTTACATGTGAAAGCCTCTAGCTTAGCCCTAAACCATTACTTAGCTGGTTTTCTTTACATACCACACCAGCAAAAAAAAACACCCCAAAGCAAACCAAACCAAACAAACCCCAAACATTTATGAAAAAAAAAAATAATGTAAAGAAACTTTAAAGAGTGACACATCATACAATATCCCACAAAATCCAAAACTTAACAGGACTTTGTATTTTATACCTTAAATATACTTTGACTAAAAAAAGTAAACTGTTTAATTGGACCAGTTAATGAAGTATAAATAAATCCTGTGCACAGGAAATTGAAAACAAGAAATCTTTCCTCACATGCAGATTGCGAAAGAATAATTAAAATGGTCATCCTTTTAGGTGGTCAGCTTTTATGTGTTTAATGGTAGGTTTTGAGTTTGATAATGAGAAGCAAGAGATGAGGAGAGTGGAGAAAATACAGCTTCTCAGACAGAAAAGGCTTGTTGCTTTGTCAGGACATGATTGCAGTTTCTGTTGTCTGCACATTCTTTAACTGTGCACATCCACTGCTTAGCTTCCAGTCTTGGCATTAGCTCCCACCCAGGCACCCTGTTCACAGATTCCCAGTCTACAAGCATCCTCCTGTGACTACACATCACACTTTGACAATAGTCATTTGTGACAGAGCGATAAATCTCATTCCTTCTCTCCAAACACCCATGTTCACATGGCAACAGTCACCCCCAGGAAGGATTTCACAGTGATTAAGTGTGTCAAGGACAAAGGATTCTCCAGTTAATGGGGTTGGCTTCACACACAGTAAATCAGGTGAGATATAGATATAGCAAAAACATGAAGTGAGGAGTCTCTCTTCCCTCATCTCTCAGCTGTGGACTATATCAATTCTGTTAAATATTTTAATTAGCAGCCTTTTTTACTTGTGTGTTCCTGCAACTCTTTTGCTGTGATGCCCACTCTTGTACTTTTTAGGCCAATATTCTCAGGGTGTGATCTGACAATGCAACTAAGCCAAGCAACAACTGCAGAAAAGAATGTCCTGCTGTTCCTCCTACTTCCACCATTCCTCTCATGGCTGACCCTACAGTAAGACAGAGCAGAGAGTTACCCAACTGACACTCACTCCACAAAGTAATTTTCCACGACTTCTTGTCTTTGCACTCGCTCACTGCAGGGTCAGATACCCTCAAAATGAGAAGAGCAGATATGAAAAAGAGGGAGCAGGGCCACTCTTTCACAAGCATCAAGACTGGTATCATTAGAGCACCAAAACAATGCCCTCTGGCAGGGACCAAGAAAGATACTTGAATATCAGCAGTTATACTCATTTTCAGCCACTCCAGAAAAGCCTAGAGAGCTTCAATACATCAGTGAAATTTCCTTCATGGTGTTCATTCCAGCACAGAGTTTTACGTTATCAGCCTTACTGCTGGAGAAGTGTTTGTGTAATTCCTATTCCTCACACTCACCTTGAAGACTTACTTCCTACTCTTCCCACTCTTTATTTTTTTATGCTAACAATGAGGTCACAGAGAAGGGTACTTTACTCCGAGACATCTTCAGTTCTAAAATACCATACATTAAAGATTTCTTTTAGAAAGGAATGAGAAAAATACTCAGTCACTCCTGTCTGACTTCACCCTTATCCCCAATCCAAGAGCAGTTACCACATCTTATAAATTCATATATAAATACAACAAACTAATTCCCATTAAAAAGACATCCTTTTCCTCGTCCTCAAAAATTGTAGCTAAGAGCAGCTTCTGGAAACTGAAAAGAAGGATAATATTCCTTGCTTGTCTTGCACAAAATATAGAACAGCTCCTGTTGGTTGCCTTGAATTATGCCCTGAAGGCTTGGCTTAAAAACAGAGGAAACCAGACTGTCATGGATTTAGACTGTTGTGCTCTTAGAGCTGCATATCTAAATTTTAGGTATCTGAAAAATCCTTTGCGGTGAACCTTGTCTCTAGCCAGTAGACAGCAGTAGTATCAAAACAGCAATTACATTCAGACTGCCCTTGATTTTGGGGAGAGGCGCATGCAAGTTATCAAGGCTATATAAGGAAGGAATAAGTGAACCAGTGCAATTTATGACAGTGGCTGGACTTGCTACAGCAAGGTCTGGTTTCATCACACATGTCACTTAGCCTTTGCTGTAGAGCAGCAGCCCAGCCAAGCAGCATAAAAGTGTGAATGAAGTCATCCTAACACATGGGCACACCTAACTTCCAAGTGTGTTCATGTATTAGCCAACAGACTGCTCTCATTCCTCCAGCAGATGCCTACTAAAAGTTTTAGTGGTGTGGGTGAACTCAAAATAGCAATTGCTGCTGCTCGTTGCAACATGAGCAACAACATCTGACCACAGAACTCTAGCAGTTCCACACTGAAAGGCAAGTTCAGTTAAATGGGACATCAGAGACTTGTGCAATTATTTTTATTTGTTGTGAAGTGGCACAAGACACTGTGCCACTGGCAGATTCACTCTGGCGACCAGCAAAACCAAATACTGCTTTAGTAGTTAAAAGTCTTAGTAGTTAAAAATGTTTTCCTCTGCACCCAAAATTAGAATATTTCTGGAATATTCTAAATATTCTAGAAAGTAAAGGTTGGTTGACATATTTAGCTTGTTTACAGAGGCAGTCTTTTATGAATTCCCTCTTGCTAAACTGAAGGAGTAAGCATCCACCAGTGCTGCTGCAAGGACGCCAATTCAGCAGCTGCACCAAATGCTAACCTGCAGCTCAAAAGACGTCCTGAGCAGTAGCCAGCACATCTGCAGGTTGCACCACAACAGTAGCTACATCCTTCTACTACTGATGTGCACTACAAGCTGGCTAAAGACACTTTGGTGTAATGGTGTGCCATAAGATCATCTTTACACCAAAACTTTACACCAAAACACCCACTGAGGGTACCGTGTAACTTTATTCCTAAACTTCTTAAGATGTTTACTTTTCAAACCTAAGCATCCTAAACTCCATGTAGATCTGGTGATGACAAACAATACATCACTTCTTTCAAAAGGGCACAAAAATTTAGGGTGAAGAATAAAACACTACATTCTTCCCACATGATGAAGATTGGTTACAAATTCCACACAATACCTGGAAAGTCAATTAAACACAAACTCACCTATTTCACAGGCTTACTAGCAGCACAAAAACTTGGAATGAGTAGTAATAGGAACAGAAGGACTACAACAGGACTGGACTACAGCAGTTCTACTGCTCCAAGGGAAGTATTACTTACTATGCATTTCAAAGTAAAATCCCATACACTTACAACAAGCAAGATGATGTGCAGCCTAAGTCTCTGTAAATGCTGTTCTGAAGATTCTCCTGAGAACCTCCATATTTATGTCTTCCTTCCTCACTGCTCCAGCTTCATATCCACCCCTCCTGTCACACTAGAACTGATAAACCACAGCTGCCCTAATTGCTCAGCAGGTTCCTGTATTCTTGCTGACAAAGAAACCCTGCCACAGACTGGGCAGACATTACGTTAAGTGCTCAAACACCACACTGATAAGAACAGTATTAGGCTTAGACAGAAATATGATTGGGTAGTAAAGTCCTTACTAGGCTTAATCCTAAACCTGGAACAAAGTTTGAATCTGCACAATCTAACAGAAGTTCTGCAGACCCCACAGACGTGTATGATTCAGCTATGGGGACCAAGGTAGTAAAATACTGCTTATTTGTATAACAGAGAATGGCTCTAAAAATAGAAACAGCCTACTCCATACTGTACTCAGCTGTTGCCTTTGTGCTTGCAAAAAGCTTTTCTTCTCTGTAATTCATTAACCTACAAGCTTATCAAGGTGGGAGTGAAGAACTTGTTTCCAGCAGGAAAACCAGCAGTCAAACTAAGCAGAAATACTTACATCACTCTTCCTGAACTTTGCCTTTAAGCTCTTCATGCTGATCACATTCAACCTTCCAAACCTCTGAGGAGCTTTTTATTCTTCTTCAATATCTAAACAAAAAAGAAAGAAAGTAAGAGTTCAACTTCATACCATTCAGTTCACTGGCAGGCAAGTCAGAATTGAATTTGCATACCTCTACCACCCTTTGAGGATTTAGACCTCAAGCTCTAAAAAAGATTAACAGTCACCTAAGGGAAACTTTCTAACTGTTTCTCTAAACTTAGAAGTAAGCCTAAATCTGACCATTGAAGAATAGAACAAACCTTTACCAAAAACTCATCAGTGTATCATGTTATACTAAGTACATCTCCACATAATTAGATCACCACCATGTTCATACAAGAGCAGACTTCTCTGACCACTGCCAATTTTAATATTATCATCAGGACAGCCATTTGTAAAGTGACAAAATCATTATTAAGCATGCAAAGTCATTCATTAAAGCTTCACCATCCTATCACCACAGGTCTGCACTGGGTAGCACAAGTAGCACCACTACCGTATGCACAAGTCTAACCACTAACCTTTTACTTAAACCATGCAGGACACATACTAGGACAGCTCAACACAACACAGCAGACAGAATCACCTGAGCAAGACAGAGGTTATTGCTGGAAGAATTGTTTTGGATTGTTCTCCATAAGGAACTGTATGTGTATTCCTAAGAGCCACAGCTGCTGGTAACTTGGCAGTGCAGTATCACAGTCATGTTCACCCTTCCTCCCTTTCACATGAAGGAAAGCAGCAGTTGAACAAATATATAAAACTAACATAACAGACAAGCTGTAAACTCTCACAGAGGAAAGTGAGTGTCTAGAGCAAAGTTTCCTACAGAAAGCTTCAATGATACCACACGTTGCCAATCCAGGGCAAACGTAACAGTGAACAGCACATTAAAGTAGCATGGCAATGTGTTTTTTCCTAGAGCACAGCAAAAATCTTAATGAGAGACCAATGACTGGATTGGCAAATGTACCTAGGTAAAAATGTTCTACATTTCTAGTTTTACAGTATGCTTACTGAAATAGTTAGTTGCTTTCATCTACAAGTTTTAGCTGCTATACAAATTCTTTCTGAAGGAACAGTTTAAAGTTAAGGATGTTCAGCTGTATAAACTACCTCCCTCCACCCTAGAAAAAAAAGTAGAAAAAGTTTTACAAGTCTAATCAGATAAATAAATAAATGAAATGAAGACGGGAGCATAAATTCAAATAGGTCATGTAGGGTCACTATGTTTCACATCACTCTTCAGAAACAGTAGAATACAGTTTGACATTCAAAGCAAGATTCATTTGTTTCATAAAAGCACATCTTATTATAAAAAGACAAGTTGCTATGTTCTACATGATCACTCTACTATGAGCTTTAAAAATCCAACTACACAATATAATGTTAGTAGAGTACATATATATGAATGCTTCCATGAAATACAACCCTAACTACCATTCAGAAATAGCAATCAGTGCTAAGTAAATGTTATTTACTTCAACCCCATATTTATCTGACAGCTATTTAAGACAAACTCTAGCGCATTTCTTTTAAAAAAAGCCCAAACAAACAAAAAAATCCCATACACTATATACACACAAACAAATTTCCCACAGACCACGCCCCTCCAGTATGTAATCTGGATGGGGTTATTCCGTAGGTTTTTTAAAAATCATTAAATTTAATTAAATTACTCTAATTTGGCAGTCATTTTCAAGCCATATCAGATCCCTGACTGCTTCCAGGTATATGAACAAGGGGTTTCGTTTAAAATTCTTGCTTTTAATCACAAGGAGAATGGACTTGTGGTATTTTGTTTAATTCTTTAGCAAGCAAAAGGAAAAAGGGAAAACAGATTTTGCAGAGCCTTTTTACTCCGTGACCTAGGTGAAAATTTCTTAGCTTTTTCCTGGGAGTATTTGTAAAATAGTAAAAAAAAAAATTTAAAAAATTATAATTGAACAATCAAAAATGAATTCTTTCAGATTGCTCTGAGAGAAGCATACCACTTTGTTTCTGCTACACCTACCCAAAATTTGGAGGAAATGTTAAATTGCACAACAGCTGTCATAACCTGCACTGGAAAGGAGCCTGAGCCTCAGCAAGAGCCCAATAATCACCTAAATTACCCTCTAGTAACACCAGGGATGATAAGAACTGCAAAGACCAGAAATGCCAGGGTACAGACAAGACAAATACCATTACTTAGCTGGTTTTCTTTACATACCACACCAGCAAAAAAAAACACCCCAAAGCAAACCAAACCAAACAAACCCCAAACATTTATGAAAAAAAAAAATAATGTAAAGAAACTTTAAAGAGTGACACATCATACAATATCCCACAAAATCCAAAACTTAACAGGACTTTGTATTTTATACCTTAAATATACTTTGACTAAAAAAAGTAAACTGTTTAATTGGACCAGTTAATGAAGTATAAATAAATCCTGTGCACAGGAAATTGAAAACAAGAAATCTTTCCTCACATGCAGATTGCGAAAGAGTTGTCTGCTGTAGGCTCTCTTTCCTCTCCCCACTCCCTCAGCATTTTTGGCTCCTATGGACAAAAGATTTATTATAGCTCCCAAGGAAAACAAAGTGCTCAACTGTAATGTTGTGGGAGACATGAAAATTCCTTGTAGGTACACACAAGGAGCAGCTGCAAAGCGGGACCCTCTTCTCCAAGGAACCTATAGTAGAGTCTGATTGACAAGTTTTGCAAGCACTCCCAACATGTTATTCTACTCCTTGTGAGAAAGGATGCAGTGTTTCTATCAGAAGACAATGTATTTTTCTCACAAGATACTTCCCCTCCTGCATAAGTGTTTTTATACATTGAATGTGAAACTCAGATCCTCAGCATAATTAAAAAAGCATGCTTAAGCACATAAAAACAGCATTCCCAAGCTTAGTGTGTTTTCCACATCTGTATTTTTTCCATAAGACATAGTTACACACAAACATTAAGATTATGGTTTGTGCATCATCATGCCCATAATCCTTCAACTGCAGAGATAAAAATGCGTGAAGTGGTGAAGGCTGCCTTTTCTTGTCACTGTTTAAAGGAAGAAGTCCCCTCTCAAAGGCTGTAATTATTGAAATAGATGCAAAAAGAGGTCAGCATTTGGCAGAGCTTTATGACAACTGTTCATTTGCCAGAGGGGGATAAAGGAAGCGCCATTAATACTCTCCTGTTTTACAAGATAGGAAGTGACTACGAGAAATTCACTAGGACACTTCAAAACAATATTTCTGCAATGAATCACAGGTATTAACAAGAAGCAATCTCTACTAATAGTGGCATTTCTCCACTTTCATAATGAATGTGGTAATAAATACTGAGCGCTGTCATTTTATAGCTGCAGCAAGTTAGCAGCAGATAAGTGCTTAACTCCAGGGATTCTCAACAGCTAATGCTGATCACGTGCTTTTAACCATTAGCTCCAAAATTAAATATCTAGTCTTCTATCTTATCTTCCTTTAGCTTAATGTCAAGAAACAGCCTTGAGGAATACAAGCCACAAAAAACATCTTTAGGTAGGTTGTAATCCTGTCTAGCTAAAACAAGAGACATTGAAGTGGTGGTAATCTTTGGCCTCAATAATTTCATTGCAACTGTGTTTTAATACACAATACAATCTTTAGGTTTAAATGCAGGAAACAGATTAGGATAATCTTCCCTACCAATTTATAGTGAGATTTGTGCAAACCACAGAAAACAATAATACTGACATTTTTTTTCCTTTCATTAAATTGCATTAAAATCAGAGCCTTTCAAACAATGGTACAATTAACTCCTTGAGGGGGCTAAAGATCCAGTGATGCAACAAGGAAAAGCCTTAATTTCCCTAAGTAAAACCGGAAGTTTACAATAAAACTGTATATTATGCAGTGTTCATTCTAATGAGTGACCCCTCACTGATAAGTGCTGAATTCAATTAATTTAGGTGTCAAAAATCCTGCACCTCCCTTAGAACGCCCTGAGAAGCCTCCATTTCACACAGAGCTCTTTTGCAACAGAGCACGACTAATGTTGTCAACTAATTTCCCCTTTCCTTCCCAAAAACACTTCAAAAAATCTTTTTAACCATGAGAGGTTACAGGAAAGATTTTCAGACTCTATGCAAGATCTGGCAACACACACAGAGGTGTGGGGGAAATGAAAAAAGGGTCTGGAGTGTGGAAGATACTACTGCTGCTATACACTTACGATCTTTGTGCGACTACACCTACTCTCACAGGGAAAATAAGGGGCGCCAGAAGCACCTTCTCCCAAAGCACACCAAGCATTTATCCTCTGGATGATCACTTTCTAAATCACAAGCCCAGCTCTGACCCAGAAGCACAGCCTAGCAGTAGCCAGCACTGCAAAGCAGCCAGAGGCATCAACACTAATGTATCCCTTCTGCTGATCACCTTCAGTATCCAACCCCGTAAAAGCTTCACATCCCTGAGCTTCCCTGACCTACCCTTCAATATCAAGAATGTGCCCCAACCCAAACTTCTCTTTAACATTGCCAAAGTCACAGTACTGCCTGGAGGCGTTAGCCATTGCTCAGCCTCTTTGGCTGCTCCCACATAAATGCAGCAAGCCCACTCCGTCATAAAAAAAAAAATCCACCCAACAATCCACCTCCCCTGACTACCTCCTATTTCCATCCAGCTGCGCATATTCTTCCATTTCTTGGGCCAAATCAGAGAAGCATGTATGATGCGACCAAAAGCCACAGGAACATTTCCCCACTCTTTATCAGCACAGCTCAGTTTTTCCATCTTGAGTAACCCACCCTCCTATCACAGGAAAAGTCAAATGGAACAGAATTTTATAAACTCAGTGTTACCTATAAAGACAAATAATTCTTGGCTTGGTTAATCTACTATTACTTACTAATGAAAATGCATTGAAAAATGCACTGAGAAGCCCAAGCACTATACAAGAGTGGGAGTGATTTATACACAGTTAATCCCACTCTAAACAGAATCAGACATCAGAGATAGCAAGGGCCTTGGGTAACTTAGTGCATTCCCTCTATCTGCTCACAAATCACTGGCAAGGATGTGCTGAACTATACAAATTTAAGCATCTGAGCCCAGAAGTTAGAGCGCCCTAGATATTGCAACACTAACACATCTACAGCTATCGCTCCTCTGTGCAGAACACTTTGTATCAACTCTTTACTCTTACACTTCCTTTGATATTCGGAATTTGCAAATGTTAAATTTCCTTTTAATGTATTCAGCTGAACTAGTACCAACCTCTGAGACTGCCATAGATGGTTGATCTGGGGATATGTGCAATTTGTTTAAACAGTGTATTCAAATGCAGTTCTAGACAGCCAGAAGAAAGCTAGTTCTAGACAGCCAGAAGAAAGCTAGCACCAACAGGGCCAGAGTGAATTACAGGAGAAGGTTAGAGAAAAATCAAAATGCGACATCGTCCTGATTTGTTTACTTGACATATTAGACAGGACTCTGGGCAAAACTCTAACTCAAATGAAGTCCAGGTAAATTTCATTTAAAAAGTCCATTCACTCCTTACATACAAGTTTATTCCAGTCCCACTCCAGTTTTTTTTCCTGGAAGTGTCTATCAACACACAGCCAGGTTACTGAGGAGCACAACAAAAGAGACAAGACTTGCTGCATGAACTGGGACATACTGCTGCTCTTTCTCTGCCTTTAATTTCCCTGTCTCTGAAACAAACACACACACACATACACCCTTGCATGGCCCTTAATTTTGAGACCATCTTCTTTAGTTTCTTCATACATAAGATACGTTGCAGTCCTGAAAACTTTTCCACGTTCAATGTTCAGTTCAACTGGACAAGATTGGAAATAAAGCATCTAGCTACAACTAGCAATAGAGAAAAATGCCTTAGAGTCCCACTTCCGAAATGTCATTTATTAAATGAGAAACCCACATGGATAACAACAGCTAGTACTTGTTTATACTTACTCCCTTCCTAGTATCCTGTTACCAACTTGATATTCTTCCGAACCATCAAACACAACAAACTATACAGTTGCAACATTCAATCTATGAAGAGACATATCCATGACTTCATGGATTAATATTCTTAAATAGCCTAAGGCAGAGCAGTCATCTATTAGGGTTAGAGTTGGAAAGACAGGAACATCAAAGCAATTTACCTAAGACACTTGATGAGCCCCACTCCCATAAACACCTTGGAAGGGTATCCTACTGGAAACTCCTTGAATCTAGAAATACCTTCAGACACTGTGCTGATAACACAACTCCCCTATTCAGACACTAAGTTCTTGGGTAAATATTTTAGCTGATAAAAACAGAGCATCTTTTTCAGCATTACTCAAAAACAGAGAGTTTCATGTGTTTTCATCCTTCAATAAAAAGCACTTAAAATTCAGATATTTTCTATTCTGGAAGACTATCAATGCTACAAACTAGCAGGACATCAGCAAGGTCAACACCTCCATCTTGGTAGATGATACCTGTGGAGCGGTATCTGTGCTGCCATTCAATGAGATCTGGACAGGCTAGAGAGCTGGGCAGTGAGGACCCTCAAGAAGCAAACAAAGGCAAGTGTGGGGTCCTGCAGCTCAGGGACCAGTATAGGTTAGGGGTTAGCCTGCTGAAATCCGGCTCCGTCCAGAAGGACCTGGGAATCCTGGTGCACAAGTTAACCATGAGCCAGCAGTATGTCCTTGTGGCCAAGAAGTCCAATGGTATCCTGGGGTGCTTTAGAAACAGTGTGGACAGCAGGCTGAAGCAGGTTATCCTCCTTCTCTGCTCTGCTCTGGTGAGGCCATATCTGGAGTGCTGTGCCCAATTCCTGGCTCCCTAGTTCAAGAAAGGCAAGGAACTTCTGGAGAAGGTCCATAGGAGGCACACAGATGGTTAGGGAACTGGAGTATCTCTCTCAGGAGGATAAGCTAAGAGAGCTCAGTTTGTTTAGCCTGGAGAACAGACAATTGAGAGAAGATCTTATCTATGCTTACAAATATCTTAAGGATGAGTGTCAGAAGGATGGGGCCAGACACTTTTCAGGGGTGCCCAGTGAAAGGACAAGGGGCAACAAACATAAACTGAAACACAGGAAGTGCTATCTGAACATGAGGAAGAACTTCTTTACTTTGAGGGTGACAGCACTGGAACAGGCTGCCCAGAGAGGTTGTGGAATTTCCTTTTCCAGAAAGATTCAAAACCTTCCTGATCATGATCTTGTGCAACCTGCTCTAGCCAAACCTGGTTTGGCAGAGGGGTTGGACTAGATGATCTCCAGAGGTTCCTTCAAATCCCAGCCATTCTGTGATTCTGTGATCTTAGTGATAGTCAAGTGATTTTTATCTGATTTTATTCAGGTTTTTGAAATTTATATTCGATAGCAGCAGCTATTGAATGTAAATTGCTGTATAAATATTGGAGAAGAAGATACAGTGTTTAAGATACTTCTCCCAGTCTTCACAGACTTACAAATCTTCATATGTCCCTTAGAGTTAACATGCTGGTGTCTCAAGCAAGCAGTTATAAACAAGGTCCTCAGAAAGTAATCGAGTGTCAAAATTCTGCAGAGGTATTTCAGGGTATTCCAAAGTGCCTTGTGCAAGAATAACAGTAGCTCCCTGTCTCTCAGAAACTATGAGAAAAGAAATGGAACATCCTCAACTACTGAAGTTACAGTCACAGGCAGACCAGCATACAAATTCTTTTCCTGTTGTAATGACTGAACAAATTTGGCTTTCTCTCTCCTCTACCCATTCCCTCAACAGATTTATGTGGGAGGGAAAAAAAAAGACTCGTCTTGTTTTACAGTATTTTGAGTATAAGCAATGGCTTCCAGGCAGAAAACCAAAGGAAGACTATGACAGCTTTAGAAAATATACGCAAGTTACTACAGCATTCATCTAAAATGCAAGTTGTGCCTGCAGAGGAAGGACTTGTCAAGACCTAAAACTTCCCAGGAAAATGCACTGACCATGAGGTTTTCCTTCAGATATGACCATCTCAAGTTCAGCACACAGACTACCACCATCACCTCCAGGTGTTACTGGCAATCTTATTCTGGACCTCAACACAAGAGAGGGATACAGAGCTATCACCTGCATGCATTCACAGGCACTTACACCGCAGCTCCAAAAAATGCTGGCAAGTGGGCTGGCTCCTCAGACATGCAAGAGGTGCACACACAGCCAGTTGCTCAAATCCATAACCCCAGAAGATTGCTATGCTTCTCTCTTGGAATTTTCAGTACTCTACTATATCTGCCGTTAAGCAAGGCACTAGAGCTTTTAATTTATTTGTTCTAGTTTCCCTTGGGTTTTTTCCTCTATACTTATTTCAAGCATTATCCCTGTGCAAAAGGAACTAGCCCACAATCAGCTCCCAAAAGGAATGTGATTAGGGTATTCTTGCAGCAAGATTTAGAAATTACCAACATCTTACACAAGAACTAGTTTTCATGTTTCTCCAATCACAGCTTCTACCTCAAAAAAGGCATGATGTCCTCATCAGAGAGGGGGAGAAGAAAAACTGAACATACAGAAAGAAAAAAAAAAAAAGGAAAAGATGAGGCAAGCGAGTGATGAAATGCCTACATCACTTCATGAGATGTGCAGCCTCCCATCTAGTCTCTTCTTCATTTGATGTTATCCGTCTATCTCTTGGTTCAAGGAAGCAGAGGGGAGGAGCCAGCATTTTTCCTTTGCTAGCAGATGCACTCTTGGAAGGGGAAGAGAATAACAGAGGGCCAATATTTTTAGAGACTGGAAGGGTGAGTGTCTGCTACTGCACAGTGACTTATTGGCACTGAGCTTGGCTTCAACTCAAGGGAACCCTGAGCTCATACAAGGCATTTTTCTACTCAAAATGCTCCTTAACTCTGGTTCATATGGCTGTTAAGCAATTCTTCTATTAGTAAATAAAATCTCTTTGACAGCTTTCCATGAGTGTCCCAAGACAAGAGCCAAGCAGGTCATTGGCAGATATTTACTAAATTCAGTTACTCCTAGTTAATCCTGGACACCAGAAAACCTTTCTAAAATGATATATGTGCAATTCTTGGCAATTGATCTACTTTTTTTTTTTAATGGCACAGCCAATCTACAACCTGCTAGAGTAGAGGAGAAGAAAAGAAAAAGGAAAAAAGAGACTATGGCTTCTACTAAAAGTAGCAGTAGACTGGAAGTGTTTCATATCAGTGCTGTAGTAAGCACATTCACACTCACTATAGAAGCAAACGGAAGAAATTCGTTTGAGATCCTGCAACATTGTTAAAGCAGATTTTGACTACTCTTTTCACAAGGAGAAAGTTAAGAATGTCACAAGCGGCAACAGCAGACTGCAGAAGGCTTGTGCAGCCAAACGTTGTTCACGAGGAAGATAGATCTTTCACATGCCCTGTGGAAAGTTAGAAGCACAGGTTCCCGATTAAACTCGATGCTATTCCTAAAAGCAGGCTACTTAATTTTTTTTTTTTCTTAACAGCAACAGAAAATCTGTACCTTTTAAGCCCGCGTACCGCGGGAAGTCTCAGCCCCCTGTGCGCCCGCGGGGTACGGGGATCCACGGCCGCCAGCGGGGCAGGGGCACTGGCGGAGCCCGGCAGCGACCCTGCCCTCCATGGGCTCCCACAAAAGCCCCGGGGAGAGCACCGGGACAGCCGGGGCCACGCGTCTAGTCGGAGGGAGGAATCTGAGGGCCCCCCCGACGGAGGATTTAACTCCCATCAGGGCGTCCCGGGTCCGGCACTGCTGCCGCCGCAGTTCAGCCGGAACCGCGCTGCTAGGGACCCCGACTCCCGACCAGCTCCGCTCGGGGCCGAGGGACCCACAGAGACCCCTCTGCGGGCGGGCAGGGGTGCGGGGCGCTGAACCGGCCGTGCCACCGCTCACCCCCGCGGGCAGCTGTCACTCCCCGCCACGCATCTCGGGAGGAAAACAAAACAAAGCAAAGCAAACAAAACATAAACTATAGAATAAATGAAAATAAACAGTCAAGCGGCAGCGACTCACAGGCTGCGTCCCCCCGCTGCTCTTCGCTCCCCTACACCGGGCAAACGGGACTCTCCGGCAGCGCCCGGCGAGGAGAAGGGAGAAGTTCGCTCCTGTTGCGCCCTGCAGAGGTTTCTCCGCCGGGGCTCGGCTGGGGAAGCGCCCGGAGCCTCCCGCCCCGGCCGGCGGAGGCGGGAGCAGGTGGGCGCCGCACACAAAGCCCCGCTCCCCGCTCCCCGCTCCCCGCGCCCGCCGCCGCCGCCGAGCGCGCCCGGAGCCGCGCCCGCCGCGCCCTCACCTCATGGAGCAGCCGCGTCCCGCTACGCCGGGGCGGTGAGCCGGGAGCCGCGCACCGAGGGATCCGCGGCGCTGCCAAAGGGCGGAGCGGCGGCCGCGCCGAGAGTCCCGAACACTCAGCGGCGGGNGGGCGGGAGGGGCGGTGTGACGCGGCGGACACGGGACGGCGGGGGCTGCGGTCCCCGCGGGGAGGAGGGTCGGCCCCGCCCCCCCCGCTCGGGGAGGGGCTGCAGCGGGGAAGGGGAGGGTGGCGGTGTCGGTGGGGTACGTTGGAAGGAGACCACCCTGCTGGGTCAGTGCGTGTCTGTGAAGGCGGTGTGGCGAATCACTGAATAAGCTGAGTTGGAAGGGCCCCACAAAGATCGTCAGAGTCCGACTCGCGGACACCCCAAGAGTCACACCACGTGCCTGAGAGCATGCTAATGCTTCTTGAGCTCTGGCAGGCTGGTGCTGTGACCATTTCCCTGGGGAGTCCATTCCAGTGCCCACCCCCCTCTGGGTGAAGAACCTTTTCCTGATATCCAACCTAAACCTCCCATGACCCAACTTCACGCCATTCCCTTGGGTCCTGTCACTGGTCACCACAGAGAAGAAGTCAGTATCTGCATCTCCTGTTGCCCTCATGAGGAAGTTATAGACTCCAATGAGGTCTCCTCTCAGTCTTCTCCAGGCTGAAGGTGGGTGCCAATCCACTGCCATCCCTGGATGCCTTCAGACCTCCTCAGGAGACAGCTGAGGACAGGGGCAGACGCCAAACATATGTCAAGTTCTTAAAGAAGCATAAGTGCTTCAGCACATGAGGGAAGTCCTGTGTTTTGGTTCTCTCCAAAGTCTCCCTATGTGTCAAATGCCCCTTTGTCAGACTTCTAGGCAGGAAGGATTGCTTGAGAAGAAAGCGAAGTGGGCTATTTCTTCTTTAGGATCCAAATTAATGACTGGTGCAGTGTTTGTTTATACAGGAGCTTAGAGGTCAGAGAACCACAAGTGGGCTTTGTAGCAGTACCCAGGTTCTGATTCACTGGATGTGCTCTAGGAGTCTCCTGTATAGGCCAAACACTTCTTCTCAAAGTTGAATCTCTAGAGTGCCCTTTCTTGAGTCTTCTACCAAGCCGACGGCAAACCACCTTAATAGCTCACCAAAAAGATCACCTATGCAAGACCTTTGTGCACTTTGTTGATGAGTTAACCTGTTAAGTGAATTTCTGCCTATCATCCTACCACAAGAGTCCTACCAGAGCTACTTCCCATCATGTACTGCCAGAGCTGCTTCCCATCTACTGCTCCCACTGACCACAACTGGACTTCCTGAATGAGAAGTTCTCCTTTAATCTCTGTGATCACTCTTATCTTCTCTGTTCTCAACAGTATCCACACCTTCTGAAGTGGCAAACAGTACAGGGAGGAAATGAGCACTTCAAAACTTAGGTCATTATTGTAATAGTGGCAAGTATTGTTATTAAGCAAATACACTTGATAATCACCAGAAGTATACTTTCCTCTGCTAATCTGCAGCCCTTACCTTGGTCAATTTGTTCTGCATGTGTTTTATGTCTGCGAATAGCCATCATTGTGCCAGTACTGTTCCTTTTCTTTTTTTTTAAATTTTTATTAAAAGACACACCCAAAAAGGTTAATCTAATATAGTTAATGGTGAGAATTTAATTTGCACAAAACCAATAAAAACAGGAAAATCAAACTTTCCCTGCAAAGCTAGCTCATCAGCTACAAAACATGTCCCATTACTTACTGAGTTGTCTTTAATTCCTGTTATTTTTTAAAGCCAGATACATGTGTAGAGTATTGTTAGAAGGTCCTCTTGCTACTTACACTAACACCAGCAAACATCTGTGTACTCACATGTGACTAACCTGAAAATGTTATTTAGTCGTTATCTCTTGCGTTTGGATAGTTTGACCAAGTACAATTTTTATTTCCATTCTTAATGCCAGTATAGAGTAAAGATGAAGTTTGGGTATGTTTGCATGGGATGTTCACATATAAAACAACACATGAATAACAGATAGTACCTTCTGTCTACAGTATCATAAAATGTTCAGTTCTTGAGAAGTGGAAAATACCCATATTTACTACTTCCCAGAGAAGTGTTGTTCATCATATAAGCTGTGGACTGGGGTAAAGGCTTTGGGGTTCGTTGCGGCAGCAAGCTTAAATACATTAAACCAAACTGATCTGCCTCTCAGAACCTGACTGCCCTCTTGGTTAGTCTTCTTGCATGGAAGCCTGTCCTTTTATCCCTTCTTTCCTGAGCCCCCTTTTGGGTCCCCTTCCAAGGGCCGGGAATTGCCTTTTATTCAAAACACTCCTATGTAATTTTTTGGCTGGAGCCTCTGCAGGCAGAGGACAAAGCTGGGAGCCGGATGAGCTCAGCTCTGTTTCAAATTTTGCCCTCATTTTGCTACAGTACTCTGCCATAGTCATGTTTTTCCACCTGTGCTTCTACTCTGGGGCAAACACAACTCTTTGAGAGCTTCATTAAATGCTCAGCATAAGCTAACAGAAATTGTTAGCTAGATGGAGAGAACCTAAACTTCAAGGTGAAGTACATCCTGCATAAGCAGCTTCTCTCAAAATCTAAGTATTAGCAGATTGTCTGTGACACCCTTCCCGTGCCCCTTCATTCCTTAGTGTGGCTGGCATGATGTGAGGATGGGAGCGGAAGAGAATATCCTCCTCTGCTCTGTCTCCTGGAAAATGTGAGAGGTTGCACTTAGTTCTGACTTGGAATTGGCTACCCACAGTGAGGACGTAATGAAACCACCCATGCATTCCTAGTAATGAAACCACCTATGCATTTCTAGCCACTTCTCCAGAAGGGAGAGGCCTGGAAGTGGCTTAAAGATGTCTTTAATCACATCTTATCACTCTGTCTTGATAGCATCTGCTAATTAGCTTACCCTGTCATTGTTAATTTTTATGCTACTCCTGGCTACTTTTTTTTTTTTTCTGCTTCTGGCTACTGCCTTTAGCAAAACACTGGCCACATCTCCACCCAGAAATTATTTGCAAAGGAAATCACACTCCTGAGATGGCTGATCACTTCCTGCTATCCTTCAAGCAGCTTAAACCTGTTCTATAAGCCCTAAGTGCTGCATTTTCGTTCCCTTGTTGGAGTTGTTTGGTTTACTAATCCTGGCTGGCATTTTTTACTGAAATGCAATTTAAAGAAAGTTTCGGTTTAGATTTTGAGACATGATTTTTTTTTTTACCAGACTGTTCTTTGCCTACAGTAAAATACTTTTTCCATCCTTTGTAGCAGATGTCCCCCATAAATGCAAGAATCACTGTGGTAACAAGTGAGAAAGTTAAAAAGTGTCATTTTTATCTGCTTCCACCAAAGCACATTCTTTTTTTAATAACTTGTTAGCACGGAAAGGAGGTGATTGATGCCTCTTCACAATATGGTATGTTTAGAAAACTTGGTTGGGAATTTTTTGCCTTTACTGTTTCCATGCTCTTCGTATAGCAACAGCAATGAGCCTGACAGGGTCAACACAGGAAAACACTAAAAAATGAAGAAACTCACAACAGGAGCTGCTCAAACTGGGCCCTTAAGTCAGACAGAATCTTCAGAGAGAGGAAAGCCTACCTAGGAACTACTTTTACTTTGAACTGAACTTTCAAAGAGTGAAGGAAAAATCCAGTAATAGTTGCAGGGAATTATCTACATTATTTTAGCTTTCTCTTCAAGATGGATTTCCTCCACCTCCAAAACCCATTCTTCTGTCTTATGGTTTTTACATCTGCACTCACTTTTGTACACCTTTCTGCAAGGAGCCTCAGTTTATAATTTGACCTCTTCACAGTCTCAGATGACATTTCTTGGAAAGCTTCAGTGAAGTTCAAGTTGTTTTGCCTATGTGATTCTTCCTGCAGCACAGGGTCCTGCTTTGCCATGGCTTGAAGAAGCACCGTGAGGCTTGGCTGTCTTTGAAATCTGAATATTCCTCCTCTGCCATAGGAGCAGAAATCAGGACCTGAGGGAAGAGGCCAAGCTGTCTGTGTCACTGTTTCTAAACCCTTCAGTGGTTTTGCAGCAAAGATCAGGCGAATCCTGGGGAGCCAGCCCTAAACAGCAGCCTTACCTGAGTGGGACTTAATAGATGTTCCAGTTAGGAGACAACAGAAATGCTCTCTCTTTCCCTGTGAGAGAAAGGACATTATCTGCCTCTGGTTATACTTTTCATTTGAGTTTGTAGCTACTGGAATATACAAAAGGAATTAATGCAATCCTTCTTAAGTACAAAGAGTAAAAATTGTCTTATTTTTTCCTTTCTCTTTCTCACATTATTATGGAAATCTGTGCTTGCATGTTAGTGTCTTTGATATGAAAGTGCTTTATGTAGGTTTAACTAGGAGAAAATTATTTTCTTGGCCTTTTCACCAACACCCAATGTAAAATAAGTTTGTTTTGTATATCTTCCCTGTAGGGACAACTCAGCTTTGTGTTGCATGGAAGTGGGCTTGATGATCTAATGCAGCTTTCCCAGAGAGCCTCAGAATTACTCCATAACATTTAATTCTGAAATTATTTTAAAAGCACAAGGCCATGGAAACAACTACAGAAAAATACACACTCCTTACACAAACAGACTGTGCCTGAAACAGCAGAGCATCTATGCTTTTTTAAATTTGAAAAGGAAAAAGTGTTTAATTTCTTATAGAAAACCTCATCGAGCAAAAAGACAACTAACCAAACAGACATCAAGACCTCTGGAGGTAAAGAACAAAGCTTTGTTAAAAGCCTATCCCAGAATCAACAGGGTGTATTTCAGGTCTCAATACCATAAATACTGTAGCATCTACAGCTTTGTCCTTGAATTAAGAGTACTTCATTCTCTCTTGCACAGGGCCATGGAAATTCTGTGCATATGGGCTTGCTCAAGTTTTCTCCATTCTTCTACAACCTAGAGGAGGATCTTCCCTCTGCTTGGCCCCTCAGATACAGATGGAAACCAAGATCACTTATGACAAAATCCCCTGCTACCCAGCCCCTGCACAACCTAGAAACTTCCCTGAAAACTTGAGGGCTGAGATTTCTCAAAATCCTGATGGGAACACCTGTGTGAACCACCAGACTACCACAGACAGGGAACACACACCTTGTGCAGAGCTGACTCCCACCCCTCCACAAATATAAAGGGCCCTTTGAAGGCACACCACTGAAAGTCCTGAAAGGCCAGTTGCCCAAGAACAACCAAGAAGAAGATTATACTAATCTGAGGATCACTACAGAGCAAAATTCCCAGTATTTAATTACATTGTTGAGCACCTTGATTATGCTCTAATAGCGCAAGTCAAAGCAGTTCCCACAGAAAGAGGCAGCTACATGCCATACACACTCCATATAAGAGTGCAGGGTGTTGCTTTGTCTTTAGTCTTGCTCTAAGGTTCCTATTCCAGTCAGAATTTGTAAATCAATTTCCTCTTCCCATTCAAACCTGAAAAAACCACATTCCTGCATATTTTATAAGACTATTTGCATTACAGAGAAGCCAAGCACTTTGCAAATGGCATTTCAAACTGCTTAATTTTTGTCTTTGCTCCTCACAGGATTTCCTAATGCACTCAGCATTGGCAAGCTGACACTCCAGTTCTGTCCCATGCTGTATTCCCACGACAAAATTTCTGCTGCCGATTTTGTTGTGGAGGTACAAAATCCCATATGCATTCTATCTTTGTTGACACTCCTCCAGGTTTTGGAAAAGAGGTTTCCTTACATCTCCAGAGGAACCAACTCTCACTTTGTCAGTCATCTGTTTTGTTTTTTAAAATGCTTCCTTTGATGCACAGTGTTTCAGATCATATTAAAACTTGTATAAAAAGAAAAAATAAAATCCAAGGATTCTTTCCATTGTATCATGATAATCAAACTTTGGGTCTCCTTCATATTTGCATGCAAAGGCCCCTGCCTCTACTGGGATTAGTGTAAATGAGTGTCAGGCATTCTTTTTTACTTCCCAGAGATGGCTACAGCATTTATCCTGGTTCACAAGAAAAAATATCAAAGGGTTGGAAAGTGGGATGGCATCCAAGTTTAAGACTGTGATTTAGTGTGGAGATGTTGGAGATTTCTGCACATTGCACAAGGAGAGATATAAATCTTAGGTAATCCTGCTCCAGCAGAGAGGCTTTGCTTAAGGACTTCTACAAATGAAGCATCTAATTACCACCAAATATGTAGCAAACAAAGGAGTGAGAGCAAATCTTTGATATGCTATACCAGTCCTTAAGGATTGTGACAAACCAAAACATCACAGAGGAACACAATTGTACTTAGAAGTTTATAAATACCCAAGAGCAGAATTTCATGAAGCGATGAGGTCTAGCTTCGTCATTATCAGAGTTAAAAAATGCCAAAGCCACATTATCCAGAGTATAAGTTCACTGTACTCAATAGAAATCATTCATGCTTTCTTGAAATTATTTCTTTAAAGTGATTTCTTCTGTCTGGTAGAATTTTTCTCACATGGGGTATCATGTAACTGTACAATGCGTTGCTGAAATGTCTTCTATTCTCACAGTTTTACGCTGCATGCTTACTCTTTGCTTGAATATTCAGTCTCAGGTGCTTCACTGCCTAATGCCAAGAGAGCTTCAGTTTATCTGTTCAGCAGGCTCCTCTAGCCTTGATGGAAGAAACAGTTTGCCTGCCATGGAAAGATCCACAGGATCACACCATCCTGTGTGAGGGTGGTGTCAAAGGGTCAGTGGTCACCGGCAGGGTGAACCCCCCTTCTCCTTCCCACACACACACCCATCCTTCATGACCAGCTGGGGATTCAGGGATCTGTGACTGAGGCTAGGCCAAATCTTACCCTTCTGTCCCAGTCAGAGAAACACAAACCCATCTGCTGCTTTCCAATTACACCAAACATACAACAAGCCTTTAATTTCTAGGAACCATTAGGTCCCTTCTGCACATCAGTGTAAACACCATGTGTTAGATGTGCTGATCTGATGCCAGGTTAGATGTGCTCAGATTTAAGGCAGATCATGTTTGTGCTGAGAGGTGCCTAGCTATGCCCAAATCCATTAATAATTACCTGGAAACGGTGGGCTGTTATAACTGATGGTGAGCAGAGTTCCTAGAAGTTAAGACTCTTATCTTCAACTCCTAACTGGGATCAGCAACAGCGTTGAGCGTCTTACTGTTGTCTTTCAATAAACCAAACATACAGATTTCAATTTGTTCCTACCAGTTCTTTATGAGGGAAAACCTTTTTTTTTGAGTTGGAACTGCTGCCCAAGAAATGAGAATAAAGCTTTTTTGCTTTTTTCAAGAGTGCCAACTTATGCAGAGAGATCTGATTTTACAAAAGGCTCTGGTGGTACTGGTCTCTAAGGAAATACACAGCCTGACTCTGGAACCTGTTATCTTTTGCCCTGGGCACCAAGGTCTGTTCTTGCAAGTTGTGACAGTGAGAGCTCAGCTGACAATCTGCTGCTGCTTTCAATTCCTTTAGCTTTCAGGATTAATAAGAATCATTAAATACAGAAAAGGAACATTTGTTTCTAATCAGTTGCCCTACTTCTGATGCCCTGAAAGTAAGAATACGATTACTGAGAGATATGGATACAGTTTATTAATCAGCTTTTAAGTACATTTAAAAATAATAGCCAAGAAACCATAGCCTCAGGTTGAAATTATTACTGGAAGGAATGGAACCATTTACAATAAAATGTAATAATAAAGCACAAAAAGTAATCAGGAAAAAATTGCTTGCTTGGGTACTTGCTTGTCATTTTATTTTACTCTGCAATTTGAAAACACATATCTTTGCAAACAAGCAGTGCATACACGTTAACAGTAAGGATGTTGTCAATTCCATTCTAAGTAGCTGAGTAACAAAATTATGGCTGCAGTTGGATGCTGAAGAGCAGAGACAGATCAAACAGTACACTTTTTTTTTTCTATAAACATTAAATAGTTGGTGATTGTTGGAATGAAGGCAAAACCAGTAACTTAAAATAATTTTATTGCCTTTTCTCAGCATTTGTTTCTGCAATCATATGCAAAACCAAGATATTTTTCTTTAGAAAATTCAAAGAAAGGAAGAGTCTTGAGGACATTTATATACAGGAAAGCTTATAAAATCGTTCTTAATCCATCATTTTCTGCCATTTTGTTTCTTTAAATGTTTAGGTCACCTTCCCCCTTTTATCAAGTGAGCCTTTCAACTCCACAAGTTAATTTTCTCTAGACAGCTATCCCTGAGGAACCATATTTAAACCAGATCGCTAAATGGTATACTAAAGTTATTACTTGCAAATATTTTAAAGGAAGATGCTAAAATCTCTGTAATTTGCATATATTTGTATTTTCTATCATTAGCTGGACTCATACTTGATCTCTATCCAGAATTTAATTCATGCTGGGCCAAAGTCTTAGCCTCTGCTATTCTGCCTTTTGAATCAAGTTTCATAAACATCTCCTTGCCTCTTTGAATATCCAACAAGTTTCAACTTGGGTCAAAACATTACAATTACAGTAAATCACTCTTAAATTCAGCTTTGTTATTTTTTTCAGAATCCTGCATATTGATGTTCTAAGTCCAGTTTGTATAGGAAGTAGTATGCAGAATAAAATTGGAATCACATTCACCCTTATTATATGTGGCTGATGCATCATTCAAAGGCTGCAGTGAGCTGGT
The DNA here is from genome assembly GCA_013397795.1 of Orthonyx spaldingii. NCBI lineage: Eukaryota > Metazoa > Chordata > Aves > Passeriformes > Orthonychidae > Orthonyx > Orthonyx spaldingii. The sequence goes on from VZTJ01004278.1 coordinate 497,577, forward strand.
GTCTGTTTGGAATGGGAGGCAGACTGGTGAAGATTCAGTCTCTGGTACAAACTTCGTCCTTCAACACAGTCAGTGCTTTGAGAGATTTGTTTGAAGTACTGTATTTTCTGGAGCAAGTAAATAGGTTCCTTTGCCCTGAGAGTCTTTATTAATGTAATTCATGGGATGAGAAATTCCCCTGGGAATGGCAGCCTTGCCTTTGAATTTCATGTTCACTTTTATTTCTGGCAGAGCTTTCATACAGCTTTTGAACTTCCCTTCACCTCTCTTTCTCAACACCACACCTTCCTAAGACTCTGCTCTCAGTTTCAGGAACCTGAGTGTCTCACATGCTGTCCTTCAAAATATATCAAATTGGACCTTTTTTCTGTCAATGAGGAATGAATATTATACAATGAATAGCAGGGCTCAGTGAGATACACCTTCCCAGATGGGACCATTACTGCCTGTGCCTGCTGTAGCAAGACATTTGAGGCTTAGGACCCCATAATTACACTAGACCAGTTGGGAGTTTTTCCTTCAATGTTTGGCCTTGTCCCCTGAGCAAAGTGTCCCCAACACAGGGGTTCAAAGACATCCAAAGAGCAAATCGCTGATCTAGACCCCTATGCTCTCCTCTTTCCATGCCTCCAAGGAGTTGGAATATGTTTAACAGGCATTTGGGATGGACCTTCTTCTGAATCTAATTGATCTCTTCTCTGTGGTGACCGGTGACAGGACCTGAGGGAATGGCCTGAAGCTGTGTCAGGGGAGGTTTAGGTTGGGTATCAGGAAAAGGTTTTTCATCCAGAGAGTGGTCAGGTACTGGAAGAGGCTCCCTAGAGAAGAGGTCACAGCACCAGCCTGACAGAGCTCAAGAAGCATTTGAACAATGCTCTCAGGCACATGGTGTGATTTTTGGGGTGTCCTTTGCAGGGCCAGGAGTTGAACTCAATGATCCTTGTAGGTCCCTTCTGATTCAGCTGATTCTGTGATTCTGTAATTCATATGCACCAAAGTTGCTCTGCAAGTCAAACCAGCATGATGGGCGATTAACTCTGTAGCCGCGCCAAATCACAATGTTAATGTAGACACAGTGCAAGCTTCCTGACTTATTCTAAATGTGATTACTTTAACCCAGTTTAGGAACCAGAAACAGGACATTCCCTTAATCTTGTGCACCAGAGCAAATACCTGTCCAAATCCTCTCTCTGCACATGAGGAGGGGGGATTGCATTATACCCACGCATGAGAGCCATATGAGATTAAATTGAATCCATGTCATGCCAATAGGCCTTTATGTCCCAGTTCAGTTCATGATGGAGTGAGATTGCCATCAGTATTTATCAGAATTTAATCTACAAAGTACCAAGTAATTCTGTATACACCTGGTATCCAAAGAACCATTTTTCCATCTGGAATGGCTTTGTGCTTCGCTAGTCCAGCAGGTTAGTGAACAATATGATGTTCCTCATGAAAGGTGTAATTGAACTAAGATAATTTGTTTTTAAAAATCCTTCATTATGTTGCAATTATTACCTGACCTCAACAAGAAAAATTATACAATTTATCACTCTCACTCTTTATGCTTTTTTTTGGTTTGGGATTTTCTTTTTTTGTTTGTTTGTTTGTTTTTGTTTTGTTTGGGTTGTTTTTTGGTTTTTTGGGGGTGCTTTTTTGGGGGTTTTTTTTGGTGGGGTTTTTTTGGTTTTGTTTTTTTTTTTGTTTTGGTTTTGGTTTTGGTTTGGTTTGCATCTGTGTTTTGTGTTTTGGGTTTGTTTTTTTCCCCACTTCTTCCTCTCCTGGATAGTAAGAGACTTTCTCTTCCCTTCAGTTTATGTCCATTTGTGATCAGTCTCAGGGTAAAGAGATTAGCATAGAATTCTGCTTTGTGGGCTTCTTGCTGTATGTGGAGTTGTACTTAACATCAACACTTTTATTTTCTGATTATATTTATTAGTCAAGAACTTCATGAAAAATCACAAAAATTTACAAAATCTTAATTTAGTGGCAAATTAATCCAATAGATTATCTTCCCATTTACAGACATGATTTGTATTGTTTATTACATTTTAAATTCCTTTGAAGTGAATCAAATTACATTTTCACTGCTTTTCTTGCCTTAGTGTAAGTAAGAAGCTATCCATGCTCTCCATTCTTTCCTTTAGCTAATATCTCATAGGTCTCTGGTTGAGGAGTCAGCTCTGCTTCCATTTACATGGTTACAGCTCCCAGTAACAGTAGAGACTGGATCCTTAGGTATTATCTCATTATTAAAACTAATTATGGGAGTGTTAGCAAAAGCTGAATAAGCACTGAAGCCTAAGTTCGTGGCTATATCTTTCACCAGCATTCCAGCCATACCAGTATAGATGGCAGATCTGAATGCTTCTTTTCATTGGTTGTGCGGTTTTAATTCTCTTTACTTACCTACTTGGAATCTCTGGTCTTCAAAACAAAATAAATTAAGTGGAAACCCTAATAATCCAAAATCATGATGCACCATTAACACAGAGCTACTTCTCTGATTATGTACTTGTTCTTTGGATTAGATTGTACCACCAAAGACCAGATCAAAACTGGCTAAGCACACAGCTAAGCCAGCCACATCTTTACACAGAAATGTTATAATACTTTTTAGCAAAAGCAAATTATCCTTATAAATTGTACTGTCATTAAGAATTCTTTTTACTGCATATCCCATCAACTAATAATTGTTATGATGCCTTTTTCTGGTCTTGGGAATGAAAAACCAGACACGGTAAAAGGGTTGAGGGTTAATTACCTCAGTATTTTTATAGGAATTCCATCCAGTGCACCACTTCGCTGAGGTGAAAGGCCTTGCGGTGCCCACCATGCATGCACCCCTCACCATTGATCAGCATACATTTTATAGACCTAATACATTAGCATATCTACCAAAGTGGCTCAATAAGGGGCTTGGATGATCTAATTTCTAGTTTACAGAACACATTCTACTGCAGGAGCCATGGCGCCTCAAGACAGTAGGATGTTTGGTCTCCTAACTCTACAAAACCTTGGAACTATGATGAGTTATCAGACTTAAAGAAGTACAAGTATGCATGCTAATACTTGTGGATACACAGAACTATGTAAAAGGTACAAAAAAGAATAGCAAAAAATCCTTTAGGCATCAGTTAGAGTATTCAGTCTGGAACTGCAGAAGAGGCGCATTGTTACTTTCTGGTCCTTGAAATTCTCAAAGGACAGGCATGCATTTATGGAATTAGAATGAAAAAACACAGATGGCCAGAACTGATAATGATACTAAAAGCATTTAAGGACCAGCCCTGGAAACATTTACTTAGATAACTTCTTCACATAAAAATAGTTCTACTTAAATAAAACAGGTTATAGATATGAGGATGTGATGCATAAATGACAGAAAAATACCTAAAATCTGTGATGGTGTGTGTATTATGTCTAGTTAAAAGCATTCCAACACAGAGTCATATTCTTCAATTTTTTTATTTCATATAAATGCACCATTTTAAGGTATTTCTTTCCCTGCTACTTAAGTGTTCTGAAGATATGCTAAAGAAAGTGAGTGTTTCTCATCATACTTCCAGGTAGTGGCAGGTTGAGACTCTATAGATAGCTCAACAGGACTAATTTATGTATAATAAATTTTCATCCGTAGGAACACATCTTATGATTTTGTTGCCCTGAGATGAGATGAAATCCCTAACAGAAGAATATAAGAAGAATATTCAATGCTTCTGTCGAATATATCGGCTGCATCTATTAAACTGGAATTTCAGTGTATAAGATTCTTTCATAGTCTATTTCCTCAGGGCTATAAATCAGGCATGCAAGATATCCTTACTAGTATCAAGACCAGCCATTAAACATCATTTATGCTGACAGTTCACTGATCAGAGAACAACTTGGGTTTCATAGCCATGCATCTAAAAAAATTCAAAACCCTCCCAAGCTGCATGTGTAAATTTTTGAGAGGAACTTGCATCCATCAGGACATTTTAAAAAGACTTCCATTAGTAATGACAATAATTGATGAAATAAGTTGCACTAGTTTGTCTTCTCCACCACCCTCCCCCACCCCTTTTGTCTTTCAGTCTCCAGTCCATTTGCTCTTTGTTTGTCTGAATTTTTTCCTTTACACCTCCCCTTCATCCCTTTGCCCTCTTGCATGACCTGTATTTTCTTTTCCCTCTGGGGTTTGTTCCCTCCTGTTTGCCTCTGTTTCTCCCACTCTTGTTTTTTGATACAGCCTCTCTCTCCTCGTCCTCTATCTCTCCTTCCATCCCTTGTTTCTTCCCAGGAACTGTGGCAGAGAGAGCAGCCTTCACGGTAAGATTCAGCTTTTCTAGGCTGCTGATCATGAACTGATTTTTGAAGATTATATTTTAATTAATACATCTAGAGTTACACCTAAGTACGAGGTGTAACTAAGTTACCCCAACAATGAGAAACTTTATCTTGTAGAGCAGACAACCAGGGAAATAAAAGCTTATGTCTATCTGACTAATTTTCCAGGCTATCACTCCTCAAAATATATTCCCTTCCCAAGCATACTACCTGCCTGGAACACAGATCTCCTCACTTCCCCATTAATTACCTTAAAAAGCAGAAGAGCACTTGAGTAAGCCCTGAAGGTAAAAGGAATGTGAACAAAATATCAAAGCTGAGGATAAATTCACATTTTTTGGTTGGCCAAAGTGGGCACAACTTTCATAATGGAACAGAACAGAGTTTGCCAGCGGGCTTCCCCACTAGTACATCAGGTAGCTATAGCTGGTCTTATGTATATTTGGAATTTTAATCATTTATGCATTTGAAATTCCACTGCATTCATATTAAACCTTATCTACGTGGCTCTGTCAATGAAAGGAAATCTCTGAATATCTTACATTAATATCTCAGACTGATGTGATAGGGCATTAGAAGAAAGTGGTTGCTGTCCCCTGGCATTCAGCACAAATCCAAAAAGGAATTTTCAAGGCAGGCGGATATCCTCCCAGGACATGAGTGTAAGTTCTTGCAATATTGGACTGGGTAGAAGATTAACTGAGAGAAATTCTGAAATACAGACTACACCTGTAATGAGATTGAATGTTCACAGTGGTCCCTTGTAACCATAAAAATCCATCTATCTCTTTTTTTCCCTATAGATCTTTATATTTTTGCTTGTTTATTTGTAAACAACTCTAGAAGTTACACCATTTTTGCAATGGTAGGAGAATAAAAATACAGTAACATTCTTTGCTTGGTTTGCTTCTTACCTTTGAACAGGATTTACAGGGAAAATCACGAATAAGCTTTTTAATAGAGGGAAAAAATGTGTGAGGGAATGTCAATCTGATCGTGATAGACTTGTCTTCCATTTATAAACTCTGATGTTTCCAAAGAAGACTTTTAATAGAAACCTCATGTTCAAACCAAGTTGCTGATAAAATCATTGCAATTCGGGTGCTGTGATTAACTTGGATCTATGAGGCACAATCTCTGATCCTTTCCCATAGGCTGAGATCTGCCTCCATCAGTCTATCCTCTGCCTCTGAGGAGTAACAATCTGGGATAGACAAATACTTGATGTGTCTGGTTAGGTCCAAGTGTTCTATAAATGTTTTTAAAAGCAATAATAAAAATGTACAAGTAGCAATGGATGACACTGGAAAACCTCTCTAATTGCTCTAAAGACGTCACTCAAATGTAGGTTCTTTTTCAAAGTCAACAAAAAGAAGCTGCTTAGGAATTTAGGTCTAGACTGGGATTTCCTATCATTTTCATCCTGGATAGATAAGCAGAATGAGTGTGATACTAGCTAGAGATTGCATCAGAAAATTCTCCTGCGTGACCTCAAGTGAAAGATTCCTCTGTGGCTGTTACAAGTTTTTGCAGACTGCTAGTAGCCTGGAAGGGGGAAAAGAGGTTGGAAGAACATGTTTGGAAACTCTTAAGCTAATGATAACCCTGATCTGGATCAGCTCTAAAAATACAAAGGTCATATTTCAGCAAAACTTCCAGGTTGGAATGAAAAAGTGGTCTGACTTTGAAAAGCAGGGATGATTTCACCTAGATATTTTCCAAATATAATTAGGTATTTTCCAGATAATTAGGTATTTTCCTATGCCTTCCAATACTGCAAAAATGTTTACAGCATGGCCTCCCAAGCAATTCTCTCAGCTCAGCTGGGAAAGATGTGAGCTCACATCCCAGCAGAGTGTACACTGGGGACTCCTTTTGCTGGCTTTGCCTCCCAGAAAAGTAGGAAAGGTCTGTAATTCTGCCCTAAAAATTGAGTTCTGTGTGCATTTTTGAGCCGTGGGTGTATTTGGTTTATGCACACAGCATGATCAACCTGAACTTTAAATGAAAACTCCCTTAGCCTGGCAGGAATACAGACAGATGACCTGAGCAGCCAGGGATTGTGTTAGGAAAAACAAAGCCCTGATAGAATTAAATCTGGCCAGGGTTACCAAGTGCAACAAGAAAAGATTCTACAGGTACATCAGTGATGAAAAGAAGACTAGGGAAAATGTGAAGCCTCTCCAGAAGAAACAGGAGACCTGGTTACCCAAGGTGTGGAGAACGCTGAGAAACTCAACACCTTTTTTGCCTCAATCTTCACCAGCAAGTGCTCCAGCCACACTGCCTGAGTCACAGAAGGCAAAGTGAAGAGAGTGAAGAACCATCTGCTGTAGGACAAAATCAGGTTCAAGAACACCTAAGAAATCTGAAGATGCACAAGTCCATGGGACCTGCTGAGATGCATCCATGGGTCCTGAGGCAACTGGCAGATGAAGTGACTAAGTCACTGTGTTCATTACTTTTGAGAGGTTGTGGCAGTCTTGTGAAATTCCCACTGAGTGGAAAAGGGGAAAGATAATCCACATCTTTTAAAATGGAAAATAAGGAGGAATCACGAAACTACATATTGGTCAGTGTCACCTTAGTGCTTGGCAAGATTATGGAGCAGATCCTCCTGGAAACTATGCTAAGTCACATGGAAAATAAGGAGGTGATTAGCAACAGCCAGCACGATTTCATTACGGACAGATCTGGGAAGAACGACTTGGGATTGTTGGTTGACAAGTTCAAGATGACACAGCAACACGTGCACTCACAGTCCAGAAAACCAGCCTCACCCTGGGATGCATCCAGAGCCCCGTGGTCAACAGGGGAGGGAGCGGATTGTGCCCCTCTGCTCCGCTCTGCTGAGACCCACCTGGAGCACTGCATCCAGCTCTGGGGTCCCAGCACAGGAGGAACATAGAGTGAGTCCTGAGACATGCCACAACGGTGATCAGAGGGCTGGAGCACTTCACTATGAATAAGGCCTAAGATGGGGCTGCTCAGTCTCGAGGAGTCTCTGGGAAGACCTTATAGCACCTTCCAGCATCTATAAGGAACCTGGAAGAAATCTGGAGAGAGATTTTTTACAAGTCTTCACATACTGGTCTAGTGGAAAGTGTCCCTGTTCATGGCAGTGGGGTTGGAACGAGATGATCTTTAAGGTCGCTTCCAATCCAAACCATTCTGTAATTCAGTGCTAGCATGTGTTCAAAATTAATAAATGGAAAGGAGAAAACATATTTGAAAGATTAAATAAAATAGTAGACACAGGCATCTCTATTGAACATAGTGGCAGAAAAAGAGAAACTATTATGACACAAAAGGAGAAAAATAAGGGAAGGTCATCCTGGGTTTTGTGGGTGTCAATGCACATGCCTGTCACCAGCTATCATGCAGTTCTCACAGGCTGGCTTTAGGAGCTCATCTATGAGCACTTCACAGAAGACTGAAGATAAGTTAGTAGTATATCCTCATTATGCCTATTAGTTTTTAAATTCCTTCCTTGATATTCTGGAAAAGCAATTTAGAAAAGCCTCTCTGTCTATTCAATGCAATTCAATCACACTGGGCATCAAGAGAAAGTCCTGATGCGTTGAAATCAATCTGCCTGTGATACTCCTCCCCCAGCACAGACAGGGCAGTAAATCCTTATCTGGTTGCAGAGAACTGCTGAGAAGCCCTGCTGTTAGAGTCCTTACAAGTTCTGGTGTTCTCTTATTTTAAGAAATAGAAAGGACAATGGCACCAGGAGTCTGCATCTCCTACCCAACCACTGGGTGAAAACGGCATTCCCAGTCTGTAGTTTCTACAAAAATCAGGTATTTGTGTGTCTAATCAGAGGAGAGAACTGCTGACCTCCAGCAGCACACTTTGCCCTTTTTCAGTCCCTTTGTCCTTTCCCTACAGCCCCTGAGGCTGTGAATCTTGTTATGCCTGCCCAGAGGGTGATCGATAACGTATTGGCCTCACATTGATCCAGTTCAGCCTCGTCACAGAGAGCAGCAGCATCGACAGAGGAGGAGGCTGCTTTGGGAGCAGAATAACTGTTTTCAGCCCATCACCCTCAGCAGGGAAACACACATGTTTTTTGAGTTATGAAAGCCTAGAACTTGCTGCTAGTGGGTATTTGAAAGCTGTGTATCTTGATACTTGGGAGGAAAACCAGAAAGAAGCCAGATGACGCATCACATCTTTTACTAGCTTAAAATTAAGAGTGCTTGATTTGTGAAAATCATACAATTTCTGCATCACCTTTATTCTGGACAGATGGGCACATGCAACCCACAAACAGTGTTCTGGGAAACTCCCAAATTCTTAAGCCAAAAGGCAAGTTAGCCTTGAGCAGTATCAAATTAATATATCCCAAATAAAATAGAAATGAAAGGCAGAAATCTTGACAGCATTTTCAAAGGGAGTCGTAGCTGCCAGCCGTCTAATTATGTTTACATGTTTCCCTGCCCAAAATGCAAGTCATGGTACACTGGTGAAACAGGAAACTTACACATTCCATGGGGTCCAGACATCACAAAAACAACTGTGAAAAGTTCACACGGCAGGTCAGCTTGTCTTGCGTTGCTTCAGCCAGGAAGGATGGATTTGTGAACTGGGAAGCCCATTGTGAGCCCTGGCAGGACTGCAGACATGCCAGAAAGGGAGCCTGCACACTGCCTAGGGCTGTGTGGGTGTGCAAGTGAGTTGCTGCTTAAAACCATCAGCTACCTAACACGAACATGCTCACTATTAACTCAGAATATTGCAGTTAGACAAGCACTGTCTAAGCTGATTTTCAGTTGTCATATCTCCTTTATTAGACATCCAGTACAATTCTCATCTCCTCCCATTTCCTTGACACGACAGTATTTAAAAATGATAGAAGTCAGTCTAAATTCCTAGTACGATGCATATAAATTCTTTCCAGTAAAAAAAACCCAGCAACTTGTTTTCCAGGCATGGCCACAAACCCATCTAGCCATCAGACTTTGTTATTCTGAGTAAATTCATCAAATAGAGGGTTTAAATTAGAGAGGAGCCAGAATTAGAAACCTGGATCCTCACCAACACTCTGACCTTGGGCATGTTTCAATTATTGTCAAAGCATTTCAGCTGGGCCACTCTCTATTAAAAAAAACCCCAGACCTAAATGCTTAATCTGGATATGCTGAAAATGCAAAGGGATTCAGTTTCAGATTAAACACCAGAGCTAGATTTTGCAAAGATCTGACATCAAATTGTCATTCCAAAACATTGGCATCAGGTAACTCCATTTTGGGCTGTTGGGTATGAGAGAAAATTAAGATCTGATTTTTTTTAATGTAAGTGCTTCAAATATTTTGAACATCCAGTTATTTAGAAAGGCTTACAGCTGAAGTCACTTATCCTGTTTAAATACTTCCTTCATAGAACTGTTTAATGGTGGCCAGGACCTATTCAAAACTATTTGTTTCACAGATAACTAATGGACTTAATAACAGAAAAATGATGATTTTGTACATATTAACTCATCTGGCACACTTCAAATATTTGGAAGTGTGTCCAATTCAATGTGTCCAATTCTATGCTTCTGCTTTACCACTGTGCCAGCAATACAATCCGTATAATTCACTCAGAGATATCCACTGAGATTTCACACTTCGATATGTACTACGTAAATCCTGTAAATAAGCATGTCGTTTTCCCTGTATTTTGGCTCCACAAGTAGATATATCTTGAACCTCCAGATGGTAATCCAGAGGACACCCTGAGAAAAACAAGCCATCTACCCCTTTGTGTAAAATGTTCCTTTAGCCTGCAAGAGCATCTGGCAAGCAGTCTAAGGTGAAGGTAATGTCCCTCTGCAGAGCTCATTGATCAAATGAATGGTATCAAGAAAATGAAGCATGGGCAAAGACAAATTTTTTCTGATTGTGCCTTCTAATGACAAGGAAATCATGCTGGTCTAAATGGCAACAAAACTCAAGCCCAGAGTGAGGTTCATCTTCAGCCAGTTTAAGCGCACTTAATATTGGTTATGCCATCCGTTACATTTCAAGCTAAACATCTTGTCCATACAAGTCTGTTAGAGTCTCTCAGCACAGCAACCTATACTTGCATCCAGCTGTCCTTAAAATAGCACTACACAAGGCTTTTGCTGTAACACACTTGCTGTTTACTGGCCTCTCTCTGCTAATGGCTGTGCTTTTTATATGAACCCAAAACACACGTTTTTCATTTCCTTAGAATAGTAAGAAATCTTTTTACAGAAACTGCTGCCTAAGCAAATTACAACTCTATAATATTTCCATTAAGAGATCTTACTTTTCCCAACGTTGAGTGCTTTTGGTGGTGTGTTACGAAGTCCAGAAACACGGAGTGAAAATTGTTCTTGTGACCACAGAACCATTTTAGATTTTTCTGGTGAGGCCCATGTCCAGGTCATTTAAACTTAGGTTTGCTTTATGCTTCCTTTTTCCTTTTGTAAATTATATGGATTTAGAAGAGAGACAGATTTCTTTATGAAGATTGCTGTCTAAATGAGAACAGAATAACTTTCACAGGACTTATGTTATACCTTGCCATACTGGGGATAAATGGGCACATCTGGATGGTAGCTGCATCAGCAAGACACAGATATCTCAGCCTGGGGATCCTTGGTGGTCAGTACAGGTTAAAGCCATCAGTGGCTTCTGAGGATCTGATGGGGTAGGAAACAGGGCAAGCAAAGACAGACGAATCACTTCACTTATTCATAGAAGTGATTCATCTCTCTTTTGCTCCACACTAAGCTTCTTCTCTTGGGAATAATATAACTCTGTTGGGTCCAACTTAGTGGAGCAAAGTGTCCAAAGTTGAAAGCCATCTACAATAAAACCTGTATTACAGATTCAAATATGTGGCCTGAGAGCCTGATTTGCATACGCATGCAGGACGTTGTTGGCTTTTTTATCCATGCATTGTAGATCTATGCCAAGCTGAACTTCACGTTTACTAGTCAGGTTTTCAGCAACTTCAGATGTAGTTTCACATTACATCACATTATATTACATAATCATATAATCACAAAACAGCTTTTGCAGGTGCTGCAGTTGTGTGCCTGTGTCCTAGCAACTTTGCAGACTGGCTGGTTGTGTGCCCACAGGCTGATAAGAACCAGCTCCCAATATATAAGGCCTCTGACAGAGTATGTCTGTGTGTACAATGTCTTGCTTTTCTTTGACTTCTTTTCCATGTTGTCTACTTCCTATTTCATTCAGCCTGAAGGAGTCGAGGGAGGGTCCTTGTATTTTATGAAATTAAACAGATGTCACAATGCAAACACCCAAGACGGGGAGGGTACACAGTGCTTTATTTACATTAGCTATCGGAAGGGAGAAAAAAAAAAAAGCCACCGAGTCTGAGTCCCACTTGGACTCCCTCCAACTGCAGAGGAATGTAAGGATAAAGACAGAGGAAGAGTTTACTTAGGAAGAAACAGGCTCTGGCTTTGCATTACAAGGCTGGAAACAAGGTTACAATAAGTAAACAAAATAGAAAGTATTCTGTACTACTTCACTGGACTGTCCCTTACCCCTAACTCCTCTGGCCTGCTCTGTACTGCAAATGCTGGCATACATGTGCAGGCATCCCCTGCCTCAGCAACCAGGTGATGCAGTCCCCTTCTGTACCCTCAATTACAGCCTTCTACCTCCACTGGCACTTTCATACCCACAAAAAAGCTACACAATTTAATCAGACTGTGATATTCAAATCCTATAGGGGTCCTGATTCCCATCTTGCCTGTCTCTCCATTAGAAATGACACTGTCTTAAATTTTTCTTCTTCGGGCAGCATAACATACATGGGAAAATCCTTTTCAGCTCCACTGTGTTCATACCATGCCATGTATTTTCTGCAAAACACTTATATTTTGTTTAGTGGTTTTGCTTTTCTGCTGGAGATCTCACACTCAAAAGGCAGGTCAGGCCACTGGGCACCTCTGCCCCAGCCTGCTGTGAGCTGCAGGACTTTCCTACGTCACAGGTGAAGAGGTCACTGCTAAGAACTTGGGTTCAAGTTGGTTGACTTCATAACCCAGTTAGCACTGGGTCTGGAAGGAAAAAACAGGAAAAGACTACGTCAGAAGATGTGTGAATAGGTTGGGGGGAAGGCATCTCTTCATTGAGGTCTGGATGGGATAATAAATAAAGGTGTAATGACAGACTGGGAAATTCAGGTTCTCAGACTTTGATTCAATTTGACATTAGTCGTGACAGGAAGGGGAAAGTCTTATTGAGCTGAGTAGACTGGGATGGTGCTCTTCCCAAAGGACTGCAAAGGGCTAGGGCTGGTGCTAGTGGGGACAGGCAGGGTGGCTGTGTTCTGACACTGTGGCAGGGCAGGGATTCATCCCAGGGGCACTCAGACTTTTCGGTTGTCAGGAGCTGATGAATTGGAATGTGGTTCAGAGGGGCTGCTGAGCCAGGGGAAGCAAGTAATTCAGCTGTGTCTCAGTCTGACTCTGCAAAGGAATGGCCTGTGGATCCATTCTTTTAACCTTCTCACATGCCAGGAGTCAGTAGACAGCTGATCAGGCAGACTTCCCATATGTCTTAGTCTCCTGACTGGCCATGATTGTCTCTTTATCCAGACCACAAGTCAGAGGAAAAAATGGCATTTGGATGAGAAAGAGAAACGTGGAAATACTGTGTGTGTCAGGAACAGGAACTTTTACTTGAGCATCCATAAAGATTTTAAAACAGTGTCGTCTTTAACAGTGCATTCACTCAAGTGAGTTAGACACAACTGCTTGATGTATTCAGCTGTGTCCTCCAGCAATGGTTCTTGAAAATGCCTGATTCATGCTGTGACAGCAAACAACCTTTCATTTGGTAGGCTGGATAAAAGTAACAGTGATACACAAATCAGTCACTTCTGCCTCAGAAACAGGATCTGTAACTTCATTTTAGATTTGTCTCTTCCAGAACTGTCTGACATGTCATCAATCTGGCTTCTGTTCCTCCACTCCACTCAGCAGCCTAAGTCTCTCCTAAAAATGCTGTTCCACCTCAGTTTCACTGCTTTATCCTCTCCTGGTACTTCTCAGACCTCCTGATTTTCCATTCCTGTTCTCTTCCTGTCTTTGTCTGCCCCACCATGTTCAGCTGATCTTCACATTATTACAACTTTCCCCTACTTATTCTGAGATTAACCCCTCCATTTCACAGCCAAACTCTGTAGATGTTTTACCCAACAGCTACACCTGCCTAACCAGTTTGTACCCACGCATCTGGTTACATCACCCTCACGCCTCCCTGTTACTCATGTTTGTGGTGCCACATGTGACATTGCGTGCTGGAGCAGGTCACTACACTAACAGTCTGTGTGAAGAAGGAGGAAAAGGCAGTGCCCATTTGCAATTTGCTTCAGAATTCCCCCGGCTGCTGCATGGGAATAACATGGGGGTGGCAGTGGGAGAGGAGCGAGTGCTGGGAACACTCAAAAACCACAGGCTTAACTTGGCTTCCTTCAGACAAGCCTATTGCTCCAGGCATCTGCCTGTGTGGTGCATGGTGAGTAGAACAGCCTTGTCCTGCCTGCGCCTGAGGCTGCCAGGGAGCCGTGTGACCGGGTTTGTGTGGCCCAGAGTCCACATTAATGCACTCCATTAAAGACAGGTTATACTGAACCAGCCTCAAACCACCCACCCCTGTGCTTCATCTGTTCTTCTCACCACTGACAGAGACAGAACTGAATTCCTCTCTCTCTGGCTTTCTTCCTTGCACAGCACACAGCACCACAGGGGCTCCAAATCAACTGTGTCCAGCACATTTTTCCCGTGATTTTGTGCACATTCCTCAGATGTCAGCCTCATGGACTTAATGGAGTTTGTGCATGCTGATGTCTACCATGGTACTACCTAGCAGATCCTGTCAGCTGCTTTGCTTCTTCTTCTATAGAAAAGCTTTAGCATGTTATAAGGATGAAAATAATGCTATTATAAGGGAACAGAGTTGGAAATGTCTGGGATGTACCCAACAAATAAAAATTCAATAGTGAAGGAGATCCTTACAGGTGAACTTTTAGCCTCACCTAAGGATTTTAATAGAAAATTCTATACATATTATAAAATGTTATAGAATGGTTTAAATATTTTGTCTGAAGACATTAATCTTCTATGAAATTCACGTGGCCCTTTCCATAATGTTTCTCAGCTGCATACATATAATATTCTCATTCTAATGGACAGCATTTTTTGACTACACTTTTTGTCCAATAGTCTAATGGCAAAGTTAAATAGACGTCTTAAAAATATCAACTGATTCGCACATTGGTGAGAAAAGATCCAGAGCTGAAGACTAAAAGGTTGCTTTGCTCCAAGGTCTGAAATTCTTTGGCATGCCAACAAAGTCGCCAGCTGGCTGTAAAAGAACAAAAATGAGCAGAGCATCTGCAAGATATTTACAGTAGGGTAGAGGGAAGAGAGCAGCAGCCCTCAGAGTTTATCAGCGGTATGCAGAGGTCAAAACGTTTATCAAACCAATTCGATGTGAAAAACCCTAATGAGAAAGCAGTTTTGAATACTCTGAGCAAGTCCCAGGATGATGAGTTGCATCTTCCTAAGTGCACTTTAGTTCCCTTGGGAACCGGATGGAGGGGAAGAGAAGGGATCAGTGGGAGGAAGGGGGAGGAGACTGAAGGAAGCCGAGTCCTGTGTGTGAGGGTGTATGGCAATGATGTGGAACCTCTGGGCTGCTGCCTGTGCACAGCAAAGGCCTTGACTTGGGCTGTCTGGGATGCCTTACCCATCATCCCCATTCTGCCTGCCCTGAAAGGAGTTCATTATCCCTGTCTGGAATGCAGAAGACATTCCTTCCAGACAGTAATACACATATATAAACAAAATGAAAATGCAGAGGAAACAGATGGTGGTTCCGCTCAGTCTCAGATGGCCTCTGGTAACTCCTGTCCCACACAGGAAGCTGGGGGAAGAAAGAAATATCCCCTCAGCCATCTTCATTTTCCTAAATTATTCCCTGGAAAAGCCTAGGGTACTTTCCACCACCCTCTGCCACTGTCCTTCACCACTCTGCAGCTCCCAGTGTCACTGTTTTGCAGCATGCCTGAGTGACTGTGGTGCTCTGTGCAGACCATGTCTGGCCCCCCCCGTGATGGCTGAGCTCTCCTGGAGTGCAATGTTGGTCATTTCTGGCTTGTCTCTTCAGCCTGGAGCTGCTGGAGCTGTAGGGGATTTCCAGGAATGGGTTCGTTTCCCAGCTTTTGCTGTCACTGCTGGAGCACAAGGGGCATTCTGACACACAGACTCTTATTTCTGACACTGACTCAGAAAGAAGGCCAGAGAGGATGGGTGTTTTAGCCTGACTCTACCCCAAGAGGTGAAATGTGAGCTTGAAATCCCCTAGTTTAGATGAATTCAGGTCTTCAGATTTGAAGGGTATCGAAGCAAGCATGAAGAAAATTTTATCTTCCCATTTTTCTCTTTCCAGCTCTCCTCATCAGTGAAAGTGTGCAGCTCCTGATGGTCACTTCTTCCCCAGTACAGAGAAAGCTAGGGTTCTCCTGGAGAGGAACTTTTGAACTTCATCACCAGGAGAGTTCAATCCATCCCTTTCCCTGTTGTCTCTCTGACCACTCTTCATCCATTCTTCATCTCTGTGATAATCAGTTCAGCTAGAGGTGAAGTGCTTAGGTTGGCAGGGGTGGATGGGAAGGATCAGTGTGAGAAACAGCGATGTCTTCACAGTTACTGAGCAACACGAGGAAGCGTGCTTATTGTGGAGCTCCTCGGAGCCCTGTTCAGCCCACCATCGGGGGCGAGCTGAGCTGTGAGGCAGCAGCACTGTGCAGCAGTCATCTCCCACCCGCAACCATTCCTCAGGGATTAGTCACTGACTTCCCAGAAAACAAGATCCAGTCCTGAGGGTCTAAAACTTTGTTTTCTGGTTTGTGCGTGGTGGTTGGGGTGACTCCTCTGAAGCAAACACAAGCACAGGACTGGTTTAAGCAAGAGCCTTTGGCTTTTTTTCTCCACATCCTGCCTGAGGATATTTCTTAGCCGCTGGTGGGAGTTGTTCAGAGGGAGATGAGTGAAAGCACAGTCTAGACATTAGCCGTGAGCAATGGCAACTGGTTTCAGGTATGTGACTACCTGGGAATAGTGGCCCCACCTTGTTCCTTAGGCTGTGCCTATGCTGCTTGCAGCTGCAGTGTACATTGGAGCTGCTCTCAGTGAAGTTATTTAATCTTAAGAGACTAAAACCACAGCAGTGTTAGACTGTATACAATCTGGTTTTCTCCTCACCCAGGCCCTCTTTCCCTTGACAAGCTGCCCTACCCTGAGCTCTGACCTGGTCCCCTGCCTTCAGCTGTTTGAAAACATTTATATAAAAACCTATTGTAAAGTGCCTGAGTTAAGCTTGTTGAAATTAGTACCTGACCTCCTGTAAAAATTACATGAGCTTATTTACAGCATCCTGCTGGTAATTTCAGTGTTGTAAAACTAAAACCAAATAGAAGTTGTGAGGTGGATGTTTTAATTAAAAATCTACCAGCTGCTCACTGAGTGGTGAGCCTGGGTAAGTGATGGATGGAGAAGAGCAGAAAAAGACCCTTTGCTGCTCCTGAAGCATCCCACACTAAGCTTTCTTGGCATTTACAAGTCACTCTGCTGCCCACCTCATACCGCCAGATAATCTGTTTTGAGACAGCAGTGACTGTGGAAAGTTTCGGAGAAGACAACACGGCTTGTCTGTGCAAAGCATTGTGAAGCCTTGAAGACTGGTATGCAGGATGTTTG
This sequence comes from Orthonyx spaldingii, assembly GCA_013397795.1. Lineage (NCBI taxonomy): Eukaryota > Metazoa > Chordata > Aves > Passeriformes > Orthonychidae > Orthonyx > Orthonyx spaldingii. The sequence goes on from VZTJ01004278.1 coordinate 514,663, forward strand.
CAGCCCCTTTTCTCCACCTCTGGTGGAGGATTTGATGGGGAATTTAATCTGAGAAGACAGTGACAAATGACCAGTCTGTGGAGAAGGGATTAGGAAGAAGGGGAAAGGAGAGAAAAGAGAAGATAATACTGAAGGATTGTTGTTTTTGGAAGAACATTTTAAAGAGGAAGCAGATCATATAACAGCCATGGGCAATACCACTTGCCTCTTTCATAAAAACAGGGGAAACCAGCACTGATTCACCTCATAGCATGATACCACCAGTCTTTGGACAAAGAGGCAGTGAGGGTCAGGACTAGTTGTGCATCTGTGTCTCTTGGACAGTCACAAACCTTCTGCTCACCCTGTGATATGATTTACCAAGGAAATGACAAAATATCCCTGTGACTATCATTCCACAGCACAGCTTACCACGTAAGACAGCTTATTTCCTATATCTCTCTTGAAAACAGGGCAGAAACACACTTTGAGGCTCCATAATATGCAGGCAGCCTTGCTCTGCTCCAGCTCTTCCCAGGGAAGAGGAGTGAGTGCTGCCAGCCCATGGAGCAGAGTGGCCAGGCATGACTCCAGCTCTGAGGGAGCAGCCACGCAATGAGGCGATGCAGAAAACAGCTGTGCCAGGCCATAATGCCACAGCAGGGTGTATAAAACTGGTATCAGAATCACTTTGATATTACTGGACTTCATTGCATTTGGAATCACAATTACTGCTCCATTATATGTTCTTTCTGCAGCTGGGACTCCTTCCCATGCTCATAACCTATTTAAGTGCCCCTGTTTCAATTTGAGAGAAACCAAAAGCACTGAGCCCTTCAGTGCCTTCATTCCATGTCTATTTGCAAACCTATCATTGTACTGCCATGAACTTTGCATGTCCATTAAAAGGAGCATCAGTTCTGATCTGCAGAAGGCACAGAGGAGTCATGCAAACCTTTCCGCTTCCTCCAAGGTCAGTGCCTCCTGCTCTGTAACATGGTTCCTTGGGGCACAGTGTTGATTCAAAATATAAATTCCATCTGGAAAGGATCTGATAGCTCATTGTCTGGCAGAAGTAGTTTCCTTTAGGTAAAATGCCTTGGGCTTTTTTTTTTTTTTT
>VZTJ01004278.1:515901-625444 GCA_013397795.1 Orthonyx spaldingii
GCATGTTTGACTGTTTCCAAAACAACTCTGCATGGAAGTGTTAGCACAGAGTGTTTTTCTGCTGCTGTGCCTCTGGACTTTCAGTAGGAGACATTCAGAGAGACTGTTCAGATGGGGTCATCTCAGCAGAAAGCACAGTCTTGTCTGAGAAGATCAATGGGGTCTGACTCTGCCAGGCTCCTCCATGCCTCCATGCAGAAAAGCAAGGTCTGTGCCACTTGTTCTTGTGGTGTGAGAAAAACACTGTCAAATGTAAATAGGAAGGCACACCCAGCACTACTGGAAAGGGAGTTCCAACAGCTATTAACTTGCTTATTTCATTATTCTGCTGGTTTTTTGATAAGTCCTGTATTCCCATTCTGTGAGGTTTTTCAGAGACCTAATTTCATGGCAAGCCACATACTCCAGGGACAGGAAGATACATACAGAACAACCTGGTGTGGACAAGCCCATCTCCCTCAGATGTGGGCTGCTGGGGTACATTGCATCCGAGTGCAGCTGCAAGAGAAGCAGGAGTTATAAGGCCACTGCCAAACCATCAAGAAGCCTGGGGCAGGAGGTGGCCCACAGCAGCCTCACCACACTGGTCTCCCCCTCCACCACAAAGGGTGGCCTGAATCTCTCCCAGATGTCCACATATTACAGCCTGCTTTTCCTTCCAGGCAACCACAGAAAGATTTATTTGTCTAAAGAAAGGGGAAGCAAGGATTTTAACTCCTCGCTACTGCAACTGGCCAGTGGATTGCTCCCTTATGTAGCTACCTACCAGGTGGTCTGAGCCTCCAAGTCAGGTAGCCCTGAGATCCTGGGATGCTGTTACTTAACTCTTCCTTAATTCAGGAGTGACGGAGACCTCCCTCATCACAGGAAGTAACACCATAAATTGCTACAAGTGTTCCAGAAGTGGTCAGTCTCAGGCAGCTGTTAGAGATTTCAGCTAAATGGTCTCCCCAGTTTCAATACAGCTCTGCTGAAATATATTTGCTGTGGTTTGTGTTCCAGACACTCCCAAGCAGCAGCTCACCCTTGTTTCTTGAGATTTTACTCTATACCCACACAGTGTCCCTTGCAGATTGAGCCACAGGCCTTTTGTTTTTGCTGGAGTGTTTCAATTTCCATCACAAGTTCCAAAAACAGTGCCACTGTCCATAGGCTTTATTCTTCTGCAACTCTGCCACCTTGGCAGATGTCATGTGGAAAATGCATTCAAAGCAAATACTGACACTGCAAGAAATGTGCTTGGCAGTGCAAAGGCATCGCTCTGCTCTCTGCCAGAAGCTCTGCTCTCCTCTCCATCCCACTGCCCCAGTCTTTTCTGGGCTCTGATATTTCACCCTTGTAATTATCCTGCTCAATACCTTATCCAGCAAAATGGACCACTTGTTTTTAGCAGCTTTGCCTTAAGCTCTGCCATTATTAATTGTTCTCTAAAACATGCTGAAATTTTGAGAAGCTATATGACTATATTTCTACTCTGTTGTGGCAAATCTTGCACCTCTTCTGTGTCAGAAGGAAAGAGATTTCTTAACATGTACACAGAGGAGAAGAGACTGCAGATTTTACACAAAATGCCTGCAAAAAAAGGCCTGGGTTTAGGCATCTTGTAATTTTCCAGCACTTCATTTGGTTCCTCGTTCAGTGTCTGCAGAAAGTGTCCCATGGTGTGTTTGTTTAACTGCAAGAACAATTGGTGCTGGGGGACCACAAATGCATTTTACTAATAATAAACACTTTCCATTCTGTTAAGTCACTATGGAGCACACATAACTTAGACTGGATTTTCTTCGTGTCCCGCTGCCCAGAGCCCTATTTATCCCCCTCTGCAATTTCTGCTATTGTGCTGAGAGCTGAGACCTCTGTTTGGGCTACATTTCTCTAAATACACAAGAACACTTGATACCATTTTATTAGAAGTGAAAGATGGAAAAACTTCTCTTTCTCAGAAAAAATCATTGGGCCAGGATATCTACAGACCTCTGTGATTACAGAGTGGCGAACCACACATTTAATTTTAGCCATCCAAAAGTCATGGCATCTCACCTAAGCTATTTGTCTGGTCTCTATAATCAGTGAAAGGAGATAAGCCTGTCTGGTCATGACTCATTCCATTTATTTTAGGGTGGGGTGAATCACCCCTTTGCAGCTGCCTTGCTCTATCTTTTGACTACAGAAGGAATAAAAACAAATCCCTTAGACCAGAGATACTTAATCTGAAGTAGCTAGAGTTACAGCTGGAATCACCCACTCTTGATAATACTGAGAAGCACACTCATGGAACCCTTTCTGCTGCCTGGATGTTGTTCTGCTTGGGGAAAGGATTGAATGATACCAAAAATAAAATGAGGCATCTTCATATCATGTTGCTATGAAGGACTCCACTGTTCCTTTTAGTCTGTTACATTTTCACCTCTGTACCTTCCTTGGATGCTAGTGAAGTTTCTCAGCAGTTAAATAAGTTGTCTAAATGCAGCAGTGCCAGCTTTCCCAGCCCATATCCTGCATGATCCCAGAGCAATGGAGAGGTCTCCACAAGCCACACCAGGGACAGGTGGAAGACCTAAAGGCCATTTCCTCAGGAACTTCCAGTTCTGGATTGTTGGCTGACTAGAGAGGCAGGAAGAACATAATGTATGATATAATGTATAGAGTAACTATAAATGCAACTAAGCATCACAGTGCCTTTCCTATGACTTTGACCTAGAGCTGCCTCCCCTCTGTATTCCCTTTTGATCTCACTCTCCACAGCTGCACACTGATATATATTCACAAGTTAAATACTAGCCCAAGTGCGAAGTGAATCTGACCCAGCTCCTCACTAAGTATCTCCTGCCACCTTGCTCAGTAAGAACAGCCACAGGGTGAGACACCTTTCCCAGGCCAGGTCGCCCAGCTTTCGCTCTGGCTGGCTGGCTGCAGCTGCAGACAAGAAAGCCTGTAAAGGGGCATTCGGTTATATGTTGGGGGATCAGCAGATCCCCCATTGGCATGTGGCCTGGGATGCCCCTGTGGGAATGTCACATGACACTGAAGTGGGATGTGGCAAAAAGAAAAAATTCAAGAAAAACAGTTTGGAGGGAGGGAAAGTGGTTGGTTTTTAACACCATGTAACATCAGTTCATAATTGCTGTCTTTTATGTCTTAGTAGGTGCTCATGCGGTCTTATTACTTTTGTGCTTCCGTCACTGTCTAAAATTGTTTAAGCAGTGTGTAAATTACAATTAAAAAGTATCCACTCTAGCTTGTCCCAGAGGTTGATGTTGTTGCTCACAAGTACCTGGTTCCAGGCCAAGGTCATTTCCTCAGGATGCCAATGTGCTACGTGGCAAGAGCTTCTGTTTCAGAATTTTCCATCTGGGCTTTTGAATCCTAGGCAATTGCCAAGCTGCCCGCCAGGCTGGTTAAGAGCTTGCTCAGGGTAGCAGACCAGAGCCTGTTTAGCTAACATTTTCCTATAGTTACATAAGGCGGCTGTAGAATACCACTTAGGGAGGAAAATATAAGCTTGTCTCTAAAAGGCAAAATGAATTTCCCCCATGTCCCCTGTTGTATCTGACCAGCTCACTGTCACTTGATAGCTGTTTCCATCTTCTGTGCTAGTGCTGTTGCAGAAACGTCTTGTAAGAGCACGTTCCCTGGTCAAGAATATTTGCTTATTGAGTACTTCTTTATCGGTCCTGGCTGATTTGTGATTTCTTGGTTTGCAGCTTCTTCTTTGGCTTCCTTTTCAGTATGTCCAAACTGGCAGCATCTTCTGCACTGGTTCTGCGCTGTGTTCAGTTTCTCCTCAGTGCCTTCCCCAGGCTGCAGCTGCACAGTCCCGTCTCAGCCAGGCAATGCAAATCCAGATTCTCACCAGTCAGTTCTAACATTGCCTTTGAAAGAGAGATGATGTGAACTCAGGGATACCTGGGCAAATTCCAATTGGAAAATCTTACTTAGAAGAACTTCCTTTAGTAGTGACTGCAGGAAGTGTTGTTCTTCCCTCTCTGTCCTACCAAAACTGGGTGTGATCTTTCTGTTGTCATCCCATCCTTGGCTGAATTCCAATAGGAGGATGCGAATAAGATAAAAATGGCATCACAACAGATTTATTAAAAAAAGGTGTCCTCAAATAATTAATATGAGGATCAATCTAGGGGAAAATTGTTATTAGCAATTCACATGTAGGTGTTAAATGTAAACTCCCAAAATCTGCTTTCATGAGTCACCTTAGAGTATCCCAGTGCCTTGATACAAAGAAAAATCTATCTGCAAAAGAGTTGTCATGGAAACATAAAAATAGCTCTGGAAGGGATGTTGAAGGGCCAGCTAGTCTCTTCCCCTCCTACAAGATAAGATCAAATATAATTTAACCATTTCCGACAGATGTTCTCTAATCTATTCTTAGAAATCCCCTCAGCTTCCCAAGGCAACCTGCTCCATTAGTTCAATTTTTCTTGAAAGGTTTCTTGACAGCTAATCATTCTTCTTGGCATCCTTATTCCTCTTGGGTCTACAACTTTTCTGAAGAATATTTGCCCCAAACAGAGTCAAGTTCTGCAGATGAAGCTTTAGTAGTGGCAATTTGAGGTGAATTATTACTTTCTGCATCTTATTTACTACATGTCAATGTGGTGTTTACATTTTTGCATCAGTATGGCATTGCTGGCACACAGCAGGACCGTGACTGCCAGAGCTCCCAGAGAACATGTTCCTTCTCCAAAAGAGAGTGAATGAAGTGTGAATACATTGTTCAGTTCTAATTGCATATTACCAAGTGAGTCTTCCCTTCCTACAGCTCTGGAAACCTTTCACAGCAGAATAATTTGGGCAGAAATGATGGTGAAATTCAGGTTTGGACTGAAATGTTTTTAGCGGAGACAAATACCACATCCTTATGTAGGGTTCAGGGTTCACTGTCTGAAGCCCCAGATGTGTGTGGAGCAACAGGTCCATGGTGGCTGTTCCCATGCATTCAGAGGTGACACCTTCCCTCTGGGAAATCAGTGTTTGTGTCCTGTGTTTGCCTGTGAGCAGGGCTATTGGCAAGGTTCGCGTGCGAGATTATTGATTAAGTTGTGCTAGGAAAGTTGAACCACCCACAGTTCACAGACTGTTTTGTTTCCTGTTGGAATGTGTCTGCTGGCGGTGGCGTGTCTTCTCACACTGTCTTTTTCCTCTTGGTATTATTTGAAACAAAATTATTTTATAAAACTAGTTGGATTAGTTTATTTAAACTGTTTTACCACTGAAAAATGTGTGTTTTCACCGCATGTGCTTTGTACGGGGAAAAAATGATGTTTTTTAAAAATTTTCTTTAATTCATACACTGACATGATCTAGTTTGGTCATTGCATTCGACCTTTCAGGGAAATGGTGCAATCTTGTTTCTTTATACCTCTGAACTTTTCTGTGCTCAGGTTTCTCAGCTGATCTGCATCTCCTGTGATATGATTCCTGCAATATAACTGTCTCTGTCATGATGGATGGTGGTGATATTTACAGTTTGATCAGCTTCTATTTAGGACACAACTGAATTCCAACTTCTGCTTTTTAAGGAAAGTATTTCAAGGTTCAGCCTCTGTGACAGTGAAAAGCTATTTTTTTACTCCAGGGAAAATTAAATTATAACATTCTGCTGAAAATGAAGTTTGTGCCCTGAGCACGTCTGGGTCTGACTGTGGACTTGAGAGGTATCCAGTTGCAGCAGGGTAGGGTGGGATGCCCTGCTGTGATGACACCTGTCCTTTATCAAGGAAACCCTCTTAAATGTGTTGCTTGAAGGTATCTCCTGGCACCCACATCTCCTCACCCAGGAGGTACAGTCCTTTCACAGCAGCACCACTCCACTCCCCATCCCCTCTGCATTCTCCCTGCAGATGCCTGCTGGGCTCACAGTTGAGCTGTGATTAATTGGCAGTACTGCCCATCAAGTTCAAAGGACTGCAGTGATTTCATGCGGCAGAGGGGCAAGAGGCAAGCTTGCTGCCAGCTTTTGTTAGGCACAAGTGAAACATTAAAGTTCCTTGGCCATTGCATAGCAGTGTTGGCCTTGTAACAAGCAATTTCAACCTGCTTGCTAACAGGTAAATGAAACTCTGCAAGGTCATGTTGTTTTAGTGCTTGGACAGGCATTTGACATGTGGTGAGGGGTGGATGAGTATTGATAAGGTGGAAGCCTAGATATTGTTTAAGGAAAAATGTGCCTGGCCAGGAAGATGAAACCTATAGCAAGGGTAGCTTGCAGTAACCCCAGAGCACCCATTCTCATCATGCCGAAGGGTACAAGAGTGCCAGCTGCAAGCAGTCTCCAGGGAATTTGTTGCTCACATTAGGGCAGAGGTTCACCTCCCCCTGCTGTTTGATCATGTTTGTGTCTCACACTCCCAAGGACACCAGCAAGGCCAGTGAGTAACTTGAACTAGGGACAGTTTTTGCTAGGCCAAGAACGTGGGCAGTAACTGAGCATAAGCTTTTCTGTGCCTTTTGCTCCCAGGACACCAACATCTCCTCCCTGAAGAAAACTAAGGATCAAATGAAAGTGTGGGACTCAGAAGATGCAGCAGTCAGCGTCTGAGCTACAATGGGCCACGCAGCCACTGCAGGTGTCTGAGGGACACATGTCATGTTCTCTCCTGCAGAATCTCATCAGAAGTGCTCTGGAAAAGGACGGGCTCATCTATGACCAGAGACTGTTGTGTGTTCCCTTGGACAGGTGGATGTGTGTCCATCATATATCCAGGCTGAGCCACAGGACTGAATATCAAGTCAGCAACATGACAGGCAATCGCAGGAAAAAGGACTTGTGTCTGTGACCACATGGTTGCACATCTGGGGGACTGAGGTGTACAGTTCAAATAGGTCCTGTGGAAAGGTGGTGGAAGAGCTGAGTGGTGATTTCTGAGTAGCCAAAGGAGGTTACTCTTGCTGCTTATGTCAGCATCTGCTTCCCTGTGGCTCTGTCCTGGCCTGTCTTAGTACCATTTTCCCCATGTGGACACTTTTCCATGATATCCTGTCTAGTTTCTGCTGTGGAAAAATACAGCAGCAAAAATGGTTTCCCTGTTTCAAAACAAATGACAATAATGAGGATAAATGTGATTTCCATTCAGATTAAAGACTAACTTTTGCATAATTAAGTTACAAACGCCCAGTGAAAGGGGGACAATATTGTATGCTTTAGATTAGAGGCAAGATTTCTTAACCAAGCAATATGGCTCAATTCTTTGAATACCTACATCTCTACACAATATAAAAGAAAAAAGGTTATCACCTTCCTTCCTACAGCTGGTACGGCCAAGACTTTTGAGACTGACTGCCTGAAGTTGTGTCCCTGAGCACACTGTTCAGTCATCTGGATAAGCTGTCTGATTTTCAGACATTCTGAGCCTTTTACAATTCCCATGTGATTCTGCAAACAGAAAATCTTGGGCTCTGAGCCATGGTGTTAAATTAAGCAGCACCAGGTCTGGCTATGATTATTACAGTTAGAAAAACCCCCATTTGTGTTCCAGTGCATGCCAGGCGGAGCTGGCTGGTGTCCCAAGCAGACCTGTGCTAGGTTGCCTTTTCAAGCAAATTTGCACAGCTGTACTCAAGACTACCCCCAAAAATGTGGCCCCACATGTAAAAATACTGTGACAGGACTCTTGTAACTCCAGTATCAATGCAAAGCAGCTCTGAATCTGGTGTGGGTACAAGCAGTGGAAGTGGTGAAACAAGAAGTGGTGAAAAAGTCTGCTAGGACATGGAAATCTGAGGAATTTGACATGTTCTGAGAAGTGGTACTGAATTTGCTGATGTTTCAACTCACAAGATGGAAGAAAAAGTTCTCTTTCAACACATGTTTCTAGTTTGTATACTAAACTGCTTTCACTTTGATGTTCTTGAATATTCAAACATGTTTCAATACTGTGTTACAACACAAAACACAAACACTCTCATTTTGTCAAAATGAAATCATCATAGGCTTGAGACAACGTTTCTCTTCATAAAATAAATTCAGAAGGTTTATTCCAGCTTCAAATGAATCAACCAGGAAAATCTTTAAATCTTTCATGGAACAGAATTTTCTTCCTCCAGACATAAGTCAGCAGCTGCTGCAGCTGGTGTGTCTGCCTGGATCAAAGGGATCAGGAAGGGGTGGTGAGACGGCATAGCATTCATCCAGCATGTGATAGCGAGAGCAAGGGTTAGTGCCTGGAATCATGATGTCATCATATAAATTATAGAAAATCATCAGAGTCAAGGGAGACCTTTGTGTCTGTTTCCTGGTCTGGAGAATATTTATTTTGCAAACTGGCTGTGGAAATATTTAAGCACAGGTTACAGACAGTAAAACCTTTGCATTTCAATGGGAGCTTTGAATAAAGGGTTTAAAAGTTAGACTGATATTTCTGCAGATCTGCTTTATTTGCGTATAGAGATTTGAATATTTGAATCACTAAATGGGATACTTGGCAACCACGATGGCTTTTAGAATGATAATGTTCTTCTTGTGCTCTGTTTTTCAAGGAACATTATGCTGTTAAGGTTAATTCGAAATCGTGCAGAATTTGCCATCTCCAAGGTTGCTTTAGCTCAAACTCGGCCAGTGAGTTCATGTGACTTTGGACTCATGCTGCTCTCCTCCCTCAGCTTTAGCTCTTTAATGGTATCTTTTTGTTTATTCATTGCCTGCCAGTGCAGAGATAAGCTCTCCTTTTCCTTGTAGCTCAAATCATCGGTGAGCACAATATATCCTGTATGATTCAGCTGTCTGAAAACCAGAGCTCCCTGAATCTGGAAATGAAGCATTCCATGACCTCCAAGTTCCAGCTAATCAATGCTAGAAACAGTTAAGAAATTACCAGTTGCAGTCCCGCGGCTTGAAAGAGAACTGAAATCGGTGCTGGTTTACCTTAGCATGCCGGGTTACAGTTTATGGCAGTTTGGGAGTGTTTGAGACATGGAGCCATGCCTGCAGCCGGGGTGGGAACCTCCAAATACGGGTGGGATAGAGTGAAGGGCAGGCGCTCAGCTCTCCCGTACTTGCCGTAAGACCATTAGTGAGTCACAGACCTCACGCCCTGAAGTCATTAAAGCCTGGCGTGTCTCTTGTTGCTCCGACTCTCGTTGCCAACGTGGGTGTCAGCCGTGGAAGGCCGTCAGCCTTGCAAACTGCGTGTGCTCCCTAGAGGGGGTGTAGTGTAGCTCCGGGTTAACCACAGGCACTGATGCTCAGGAAGCAAGAGTAAAAAGCTTTGCCTCAGGACACTCATCTCGGCTGGGTTTGTGTAGGTACCTGCCCAATGCTTTGCAAAATGTCATTTTTTTTAGAAAAATACCATTTTAAAACAAAATGCAGTAATCCTTGATAGCAAAACTCTAGATGCAATACTAGGAGAGGCTTCTTTGGAAGGTGAAGGGAATGTTAGCACTGTCTAGAATTATCTCCTGGAAAGGTGTGGCTGATCTAGGCAAGTGCAAGTCATCTGGAGTGTTATGGTGGTAGAACAAGAGGCATAAGCACAACCTGGAGCATTAGAATGAGCGAAAAACTTTTTCATCATGTGGGTAAACAAATCTTGAAGAAGGCCTCAGAGATGCAGGGAACCTCCACACTCCGAGATTTTCAATACTCAGCCAGAGATGTGCCTGAGCAACCTGATCTTACCTACCTGGAACAGGGTGTTGAACTGCATAAACTCCATTTGGGTGTCCACCACAAAATTATTATTTTTAATCATGCTATGAATGGGACCAGCTGAAATCCACATGTGCTCCTCAAAAAACAAACAAAAAACCAAACAAACAAAAAATTAATAATAATAAAAAAAGTCCGGACAAGAAAAGTAGCAGCATTCCTGCCCTCCTTGCTTGTATATCCACTCCTACATGTTCCCATGTTCCTGCTTCATCATGTTTATTCTGGTGCTCACTGAGCCTTCCATGGGGCTGCTCTGACACCCAGCCCCAGAGTGGTATCAGGAGGTGGTACAGGCTCGGGGCAAGTCGGGTCTGTCAGACTGAGTATTGTCACGGTGTTTGGAGCGACTGGGATGTGGCAGAGTAGGACCTTTCTTCCTTTCTGCGATGATTACCTGTTCGATTTTAGCTCCAGACAATGCATTCACCTGCCCCCCAGTGCGGGCCATTCACACACAACAAAAAGCACAGCACTTCCAGACACAGCAGCATCCGTCATGGGGCGGAGCAGCTCCTCCTTTGTCGGGCGATTATGCCTAAGGAACTCACAGCAAATATTAGAGGCGCTAAATACCTGTGTGCTCACGGTACAGGCACTAGAAGAGGTTTCACTCTGTTTTCCAAGGGAGCTGTGCAGGGACCTGCTTCATCCCAGACCTGTCACTGCCATCCAGCGGGCTCTGTGGGAAGAGCCGTGTCCTTCCTCCCTTTGGCAGGTGGCAGGTCCTGTCCTACCTATGTGTGTCCCCGCAGTGCTGTCCCACCGGCCTTTCAGGACGGAGCTGCAGCTGCCAGGCCACTGCCTAGCGGAGCCCGGGGTTGGTGACCAAGGTGTCTTTTCATCACCAGTGACCAAAGACACTGTGTTTATCCCCCACCACATGAGGCTACATAGAGAAAGCAGGTGTGGGGGTTTTTTTCTTCTGAAAGAGGGTAATCCAGGGCATTTTCTGAGCAGGGCATGTGGTTTAACCCCAGCCACCAACGTGGCCCACACAGCCTCCCCCCATCAGTGGGATGGGGGGAGAAAGCTGTAAAAGTGAGAAAACTCGTGGGCTGAGGTAAACACAGTTTAACAAGCCAAGCAAAAGCTGTGCGCAGAAGCAAAGCAGAACAAGGAATTCATTCACCATTCCCCATGGGCTGGCAGGTGCTTGGCCATCCCCAGGAAAACTGGATTCCATCACACATAAGGGTGACTTGGGAGGATAAACACAACCACTCCCACTGTCCCCCCTGCTTCCTTCTTCTCCCTCTGCTTTATATATTGAGTATGGTGCCATATGGTATGGAGTGTTCCTTTGATCATTTGGAGTCAGCTGTCCTGGCTGTTTCCTTTCCCATCTTCTTGTACACCCCTAGCCCCCTCTCTGCTGAGTGGGGTGAGGAGCAGAAAAGGCTCCTGTGCAAGTGCTGCTCAGCAGTAACAAAATCATCCCTGTGTTATCAGCACTATTTCCAGCACAAGTCCAAACCACATCTTTATACCTGCTACTGTGAAGACAATTAACTCTCCCCCAGCCAAAACCAGCACACAGGACCAATGATACATCGAGGAGACTTGTTACACCCCCACAGGGCATAAGACCACTTTGTGAGCTTCTGCTTTCCTACTTTGCAAGCTGCTGGTGTGGATGGATTTCTCCAGACACACATCTGGCAGCAGCAGACTGGTGTGAGCTCTAACGTGGCCTCTGCTAGAGTGGACTGCTAGAGAGACTGCAGCTTTTCCATGGGACTGGTGCTCACAGTAATGAATAATTCACACCCAGAGCCAGAGCTCTGTCCTGCAGACAGGGATGGGAACCACGGGTCAAGGAGGGACTTGTGCTTCCTGTGCGCTGAAGGAGGCAAAAGCCTGCCTGAGCATGGACTCAGGGGCTGCCTCCCTGCTCCCAGGCATCACTAGAGGGAGACGGAGCACTATCTCGTGGCACTGCCCAAAGGAAGCTCCTTGAGCACCATTTTCCATACCTTGTGTTTCTGTTTGAGATTGTTAGTGGGAAATAACGACATGGCGGAGTGTACTGGAGCACACCGGGCTCGCTGGGCACTTGGCATCTTCTGCTGGGACCCCGCTGAGCTGCGCTTGCCTTGTACCCGGGGCACCGAGCCCGCACCGACACAAACACGCCCAGTCTGTAAAGGGCTGAATGTCTTAGGGTCTGTAGCAAACGTGTCAGAGTACACCAGGAGGAAGAGCCGGCTGTGAATGGCTTGGGAGGCTGAAGGGAAAAGAAAAAAGAGGTGCCACCAGGCAGAATGTGACAGTGGGGGGAGGGAGGGGACACATGAAGAACTGAACGTGGCTGAATTGCAGGAAAAAAACAGGGTTTGAAGACAAAAATCTGTTCATATAGATACAGCCAGGAGTGACCACTTTTCCCATACACAACAGATACGCTGGTTAAAGCAGTGGGTGGGTAGGAGCTGAGGGGAGCTAGAGGGAGGACAGCAGGTGGTGGCAGCCACTCCTCCCTGGTCACATCAGATCAGAAGGGACCATCAGGCAGAATTGGGGCTTACCTTACAAAACTTTGAAGGTGAAGTTTCTAGAAGCTGTCTCATCTCCTAGTCCAAACAGCAGAGATAGACACCCACATTAGGCAACTCGTCCTCTCTTGGGGCTGATGTCTGAGAGAGATGGTGGGATTCACTCTCAATTCATTGTCTACATTGGCTTCAGAAGGAGCCTACACACCTCACCAAGAAGAGCTGCCTTGTTGCTGGTTTGTGCTGGACAGATTGAGCAAAGCTTCTAATTGGATCTGGTGTGTATCTTTGCCCACTCCACACCAAACTGTTTCTCCTCCATCAAGCATAGACAAGCACATTTTCCAGCAGGGCACCCGCCAGGCACACCAAAGACTGAGCGGTGCACTATTTGCACAGCTTTTGTAGTTTCTGATTTGAATTCACCTGGGTGTAGGTTCTAGTAACAAATCCTTGCAGTGTGTTTCTCTCTTAGTGTTTTCTCCACGAGTCTATTTAATCACTGTATTCAAATGCACTCTCAATTTATATTTTGAAAACATTTTGAATATTTTCAGTCCTGTTACCATCCCCAAGTCTTTTGAAATCTTTGAAAACAACATTGCCAGCAGAACAGTTTGCCTGGTTCCAGTGCTGAACTCATCAATGCTACTCCTAGGATTAAGATTACCTCCCTGATCACATGTGTTTTTCCCTTGGGTGCAAATTCAGTTTCATCACATCATGCTGGGAGCTTTTGCTAAGCTATTGAACCACTATGACCATTGTGTTGTTTTACTGCTGAGGTTCCCTGGAGAGACTTCACAGCATATGTCTGATATTTTTGTCTACAGCTTTTTAAATGTACTTTTATTGTGTTAGAAATATAATTTTGCATGACACTTCCAAGAGTAATACTAGTATTAGAAGTTTTGCCCCAGATTTTTTCTATTTCATGAAATAAGGACTTTTGAGAAAGTTTAATTTTGTGTCCTCTCTATTTAACTTCCTATGTCTCTTTTGTCTCTGCATTATATTTGCTTCTCCTCGTGCCTTTTTGAGAACAGATGTGCAGATACAGAGGAATCTACGTATCTCAAATATTTTTTTCCTAGTCTTTGTCATGTGGATTCTATTTCTAATTCAAAACTTAAGCATTTTTAAATATGTATGCCATATTACATGAGAAGATTATTAGCAAACAGCATGTAGTCCAGCTATCATGCTGTTCTCAGCAGTTATTTTTCTCTAGTACATTATATTTTTAAATTTATGTGACTGGTGGTGTAATTCTATCTTATGGATAAAATTGCTGCGAATTCTATTTGAGATATTCTGGTGTTTCCTTTGAACTTTGTATTGGAGATAATAAGAATATACCAGTCCCAGGACTGGAAGCAGGAGATGCCTGGGAACTGGGGAACTTTATGTCACTCTATTTTACCAATGGACAAATCAATTTTCCTTCTTCTATTTGATTTATCCACTTGTCAAATAATGACAACTGCAGTGCCATACTGCCATAACTTGTAAAATTATTTGAGCCCTATGGACAGGAAGTGCATTTATAATCAGGGACTTATGAATAGAAAGGAACAATTTGCAGTGTATCAGCTGTGAATGTGCATAAAATGGCAAAGCAAAATGCACACAATTCTCCTCATAATGCCACCACAGTCCTGGGTAAAAAAAAAAAAAAAACAACCCAAAAGTGCCTTTCTGCAAAGAAGCAGCAGTGGGTGCAGAGGAGGGAATGGTAGTGTCTGGCAAACAGCTGGCTCTGTTCCAAGAACAGCACCAACTCAGGATGCTCCAGCCTGTCTTGCACCATGACTGAGTGACCTCCCTTTAGCTGCAAGGATGTCTGGCCTGGTCAGAGAAGCCCGTGGGCTCTCCTCCAAGTCTTTTACTTCTGCCCCTATGGGTCCACCAAAATTTTCACAACCTGCCCCTTCAGCAGGCCTTGTCTGCCTGCCCTGCCTGGCTGTGCCAGCTCTCGGAGTGACTGGCTGTCCTTCCTGCTCTCAAACCAAGCTTCTCCTCATTGGAAATTATTACTCAGGGACCTGAAAAAACAGCCCCCGGGTTTCTCACAGACCATCCAAAAGGTTGAGGTACTACAAGTGTCTCTTCTTCCAGCTCCAGGCAGCTAAACCTGGCTAAACAGAGCCCATCATCCTTCCCTGCTGAGTGAGAGTGCT
Source organism: Orthonyx spaldingii (assembly GCA_013397795.1). Lineage (NCBI taxonomy): Eukaryota > Metazoa > Chordata > Aves > Passeriformes > Orthonychidae > Orthonyx > Orthonyx spaldingii. The sequence goes on from VZTJ01004278.1 coordinate 530,241, forward strand.
GAATCAGTGCCTCCCAGAGCACTCTCTCAAGTAGCTGGTGTTGCTCTGTGTGCTGTCTCCAATCTCAAGCAAATGATCAGCTGTGGAATTGACACAGTAGGTCACCAGGCAGTGGGGAGAAGGAAAAGCAAAAGGAAGGAAAGAAAAAAGGAAAAGGAAAAAAAATAGGAAAATTGAAAATAAAGGAATAAGAGAAGAAAAATAAGAAGAAGAAAAGGAAAATAAAAAAAAAAAAAAAAAAAAGAAAATTAAAAAAAAAAAAAAAAAAAAGGAAACACCCTGGTCCTTGGGACCAATACATTACAGATAGCAGCATCCATGTCTGTCGCAGTGTAGTTGCATTCCCTGGAGGTGATCCCTGCTCAGCCTGAAAATCAAAATGGAGGGACCTTGACTGCAGTTCATTGCACTTCTTTCCAAACCTTCTCTTTGGCAACATCTGGCTGAGGAACTTCAAGTACTTGCCAGAGGATGTGGACCATCAGTGGACACGTTGCCATTATATGAGAGAGCTGCAGCTGGTTTTTCTCAGGTCATCACAAGCCCCAGGTGAGGCTCCTCTCCAGATGTCTTCTCTGAAGCAGGACCCACCTCACACTGGCCAATGGCCAGGCTCCTTAGCTGAGCTGCATGTGAGCCTCCCTGTTGCACTTTGAGCAATGAGACATCTATATGGCTCTGTCTGGTTCCCATCTGCACAGCTGGTGCTCCCCAAAAGCCCTGGGATGTCTGTTGCACCCCTGCTGACACCCACAGTTCTCCCAGTCGGGATGAACACCAGCCCCTTGGTCTGCCTGACCATTTTTCTGCTGTGTGTGGTGTCTCCTTCACTCCTTTGCCCCACCACACAGTGTTTCAGATGCTTTCATGGACCACAGCAGCTTCTGCTTGTTTCTCCCAGAAGGAATCCAAGCCATGCCCCTGTGTGGCAGCCCTCATGGCCTGCCCACCCAACACTGACACATCCTATTAATCACCCATGGGTTAACGATGCGTAAGGCAAGATACCTACGTGCACTGAGACTAAATTGTGCCTATGAAAGTGAAATCTTCTGGTAGCAGTTAACTTGAATGGAGGACATCATGTGCCCTGTACTTGCACGAATTTGCTTCTATTATTTCCAATGCACATGCAAATATCCACTCTTGTCGTCATATCTCCTAATTAGGGAGGCTTTAGGATTCACAGTCATTATATTTAGTAGATGTCTGTGAAAAAACTTTAAAATATCAAGATTCCAGTGCACAAAAGCTTTTTCATAGCCTTCATTCAGAATTAGGGTTCTGCTGCATTCTTGCCATTTTAAAATGACCCTGATCTTGAACACTGCATCTTGTGATGTACAGATTGGCTACAGGAAAAGGTTTCTAAACTAACATAACTCATTATTGATAATACAATAGTTGTATTTTATCTACAGATCTCTGACCTAGGAAGTCATTATTTTTCCAAACCTTGGTCACAGCAAGAGAGAAACACTGCACAACATTGTTGAATATTATTGTGTAAGAATAGCATATTATTTTACAATATTTTCATAATTTAGGTCTATTCCAAGTACCAGCTGGAACATGCAGGAGTGCTTTTAAACACTAGCTACAAATTCCCCATTGGCACCCACTTCAAAGTAGTGAAACCTCCCCATTCCTCATATGTAATTCTCATCTCATCTGAAATGCACATATTTATACAGAGCCTCGCATGACTCCAAGGAATCTGTTGAGGTTGATTGTGTGTGTCCCAAATATCTGTACACTCACCTAGACAATGGGGTCCTCTGCTACATGAACCCTTTTGACACAGTTCCTTCCCCAGCTCCCTGCCCCACCCCTGCCCTCAACCTCTCCTCCTGTTTCCCTGTTTATTCTCCTGCACATTGGCAGTTCTGGCTGTGTGTCTCCATATTCCCACGTAGCCTTTTGGGAACAGCAGGTCACAGTGTCTGCTGAACCATTCATCCATTGTTGTGTGAGTGCATGGTGCTGGAGGAGCATGTCTTCAATTCACAAAGAAAAGCCTGTTTATTTTTCTAGGTCCTTATGGCATAGGGTACGTAATGCTGAGAACAGTCAAATTCCTGTTGTATTTGCAAAGTGGCTCCTTTAATTTCAGCAAGAAAAAACTTGTCTTACATCACAGTTGTTTTCATAACAGATCTAGAGTCCTTGTATAAATTATACTTCATTTTATCCTACACTAATTACTTAACTGATACAGCACCATGTAAAGTGCTGACTAAACCAGTCCCATAATTTATACCCCAAAAGTTCACTCTTCCCATGCAAATTTACTCCCAGCATTCCCCTCCATCCCCAGAAACCTTTCAAAACACATAGGTCTGCCATGTGAAGTAGTTTTCCTGAGTTTATTTATGCTGCAGAAGTAAATCCCAGTGTGGCAGGACTCAGGTTGGGTGCTGGTGTCACTCAGCCAAAGCCATGGCATCAGCAATGTGAGGCACCCCTATGGCTTTCCCAGTCAGGGGGTTGAGGGAGGTGAGAAAAGATCCCTCTCCTTCAACAAAAGCAGATACAGCAGCAGGGCCCCCTCCATGCATTGCAGAGATGAGAAAACATGCAGGAGAAACACTTGAAATTATTAATGATAAATGACAATGTTGTGCAAGGTCACTGCCCCACTGTGCTCCTGTGGAAATGTCAGTCTGTGTCAGATATATCCCAGAGCAATCAGGGCAGCCCTATAAAGAAGGTACAACTATTCTTGCTTATGATGGGGTTCTGTTTTCCAGCTTCTCTTCACAGCTGTGAGGGGCTGTTTTCTCCAAACAGAAGGTCAGAGATCAGCCTGGAAGTAACAACTTGATCGAAAGTGTTTGTCCATACAAATATAGAGGACAGACATTGATGCTGTTCTCAGCCAGCCTAATTAATAGGAATCCCACTCCCTGTCTGTCTTTTAAGACAGTGTAGCACTGAAGCCTTCTATGCAGTACTTGGTTTTTGACTCTGGCAGTGAGATGTTTAACACTCTCACATGTCTGTTCCATGGGCTTGTAGCTCCTTCCAAGCTTTTCTGTACTGTAGAGAGAACACAGAGTTCCTGTTTGACAGCTGGTGGAAATGAGTGTTGCAGGGTTCTGAAGGTCAGCTTGAACCAGCAGCGGAGGTGTACCCACAGTGGTTCCTGGCAGTGCTCAGACTGCTGCAGGGAGAGAGATGTGTTTTCCACCAGTCAGTCTCCAGACTATTCAAACCTCTCAAGACTATTTTGTAAATCCCTTTGACACTGATTTTCTGCTGTGACTGTGTGTGAAAGCTGCAGGGGAGTGCCTCTGTATCATCACAGACACATGCAAGGGGAAGGACAGTTCTAAGAACTAACCTTCCTCTCAGGAGTGTGGATGAAAGACTGTTGTAGCCTAAAATGGATGCAAAGCCAAAGGACCAAAAATACAGTTAATACAGAATTTGCTGTCAGCTCCTCTTTCAGACACATTCTGTTCTCAGTTCCTTCCCACTCCATGCACAGCAGTGCCATCAGCTTGAGTTTTATTCCTTTTTGGTTGTTTGAATGAAGGCCTTAGATTTTGGTATCATACTGAAGGTCTCATCACACCAGGACATTGAACATACATGTAAGAAACAAATATCAAGGTTTGGACAATACCAAAAACCACTTGGATGTGAAACTCAAGAAAATATTTTTTTTTGCTCTTAAGAATGTGTTTTTGTGACTTTGTAGAATCATTTTTATATTCCTTTTCAGGACACAGAGAATATATTAGCCCTGGGTGAAATGCATGCATCCAAATTTAAGTACTGAAAAGGACTTGGATGTGCACACACTGGCATGACAGGTGTTAGGTGTTTCTCCACCAGCAGCCATCATAGCTATTTTCAGAGATAGAGGTGCTTCAGAAAATGTGCTGAAGCTTGACATTTCAGTATCTGGGCAGGACAGTTGAAGCTGTTCCTCTTGCTGGCCAGAGTAACAATGTTTGCTCAAGATAGCCTGCAGCTGTGGTTGGTCTCTGTGGACTCCTTGAGGCCAGGTTATGGTTTTCCTTGCTGGCAGTTGTACTGATGTGGAGGTGAATAGTGCTGGGTGACTGGAGAGTAAGGGGTGTTGGCTCATACGCTAGAGAAAAAGACTTGGAAACATGCAGACAGTGCTGGTAAGTGTCCTGGCAGCTACAAGAAATCAAGCAGCTCTCTGTCGACCTTTCTTTCTTTGCCATAAGGGTTATTTTGAGAAACAGATTTCTTCTGTGGGATCTAACCAACATTTTCCACAGGGCCAGGGAGAGTGGAAGGTAAACGGTGGAGTGAGGCTGGAATGAGCACCGCCATCCAAACTGCAAACACTGCCCAAGAAAGAAAACAAAGAAGCAAGATTGGAAGCCTCTCTCAGACTACTCTCTCCCTCCTCCTGCTGGGCTCAGAAGATCATGAGTATGTGGGGGCTGGTCCCTGAAGTGTGTTGTGCTTGCCAGAAAGCCCTGGCTGTGTTGCAGCAGAGTGGAGTTGTTGAAGCCAACATTCAGGTTTCTGTGTTAAGACTGAAGCAAGGACAAGTCCACACAATTAAACTAATATCTTTACTTGGGGTTATGCAAGTATCATGTGGTATCCAAGGTGCAAAGCTGAAAGGTGTCTGTGACAGGGGTGTTCACTCAGATTTTAGCAAACTTCTACCTCCTGTGCACACAATATTTCCCAGGCATCTTCACCAGTGTATGGTCTCAGAATTGCTCTCCCCAACAGTGATGTGATCTCTGATTTATTCCGTGGGTAAAATCCAACCTTGGTGGTCTTTCTGGTGAGAAATTATTCTGGGTTTAACACTACTCTCTTGTGTACAGGCCTACAACATGAAACTTCCTGCACTCTTTCCCTGCCTGGTGCCTTTTTCTGTGTCTCAGTCTCACTTGAACTTGCTCTCTGGGAGATGTTTCCTGCTATGACAAAGCATCTTCAGCTGTAGCCTCCCATGCTGTGGAGCTGCGACCCCACCACTGGAGGCTGGAATATTTGTTTGTGACTTTTTTTGTCTTTCTCTGAGATATTCCCTTTATTTTATCATAATATGAAAGACAGAGCAGACAAAAGTCAAGCACTGATGTATATATTTACTTTCTGCAGTTTCCCAGATCTCAGAGAGGACACACCAGTGCTCCTACATAAAGCACTTTTGACGGGAGGGCAATGATATCCTAACTTTGCATTTACTATTTCTTTCTCCAGCGGTAGTTGCTTCCCTGATCTAGGTGGGGGTGCATGAGGACAGTGTTAATCAGCTGTGGCTGTGCCCTTTGTGGCTACAAAATGCATCGGCCTCTAACTTCTTGCGCTACTCTGTGCTCATCAAGTGGCAGGGACATCCTGAATGGGTATTGCCAGTTCCAGACAGCCCTCACACTTTCTGTCCGCACAGGAAGAAATCCTTAAACAATTGTGATGAGTATTTTCCCATCAAATCTGTAATGTAATTGAAGTTGAAAAGTTTTGTGAAACAGCTTTGATTTGTACCAAAATCTCAACATGAAAAATACAAATAAGTAACCTAGTGTAGTTCCAAAAAACAGGTAACAAATAAAGAAAGTTTAATTTGTGCTCTTTAGCTTACTATGTTTATGTCCTTTTAAATCTTTACTTATGCACCATTTTTTAATATCTTCCCACATTTTCAGTGGGATGACATAAGGAACCATTCCAAAAAAGCAGGAAGAAAACCACCTTTTTTTTTTTCTTATTTCTATTCACATTTTAAAGCTTCAAGTGAAAACTGAGCCTTGATGTGAAACAAATGTCAGTTTTATTCTGATATTTTATGTAAGGAAACCAAACACTTGAGTGTGGGGAAAGAGGACAGGATTGCAAGAAGTCACATTTTCCATTAGGCACCCCTAAGGTATCTTGACCGTAACACCGATACCCAATTTTCCAAACACAGCTTTGAAGAAAAGGAGAACAGCAGCTGCCAGTCTCCTCTAACTCTTTCAGCACCCTCCTTCAGTTGCTCAGAACAGTGTAATATGTTTTCCTCACCTCATATTCAAAATTCAGACAAAGGAAACTATTGGCATTCGTCCTGGACAAAGCAGTAGTCAAAGGACTGCAGTGGGGTGGAGGTGTGCAGCTCCTGGTAGCTCTGCTCTGCTCCAGGGTGGATCCTGGAGGTCCTGTGGCCATGCATGTCACCAAGCACTGTGCTGTGAAGAACACAGCCCTGATGCAGGACTTCTGCCCTGAGTGTCCTCCTGGGTGCTACCGCTCTGCCCTGCAGACATGTGGATTGCAATAACTTGGGTTACTCCACTGCCTGCAAAAACCACATTCCTTGCTGTGCACGTAACAGTCGAACCTGAAGATTATAACTGCCAAATGTTTTTCTGAATAGCTTAGACTGTAAGACACTCTTTACAGCAGACTAGTTGAAATAAAATATCCCCTCTCCCAAGTGTGGGTCTGTGAGCAGGCAGAGTTTGCCCAGCTTGCCTTGGCTCCAGCCATCTGCACTGTCTGAACTCCCCAGAGGAGAGCTCTCACTAAGGGAGAGCTGCAAAACCTCCATAAGCAGCAGCATTCCTCTCCTAAGCCATGGACAAGGATCTCCGCCTATGAGAATGAACTACCGGATGATGAACAGCACAAGCCTAATAGCCCAGGAGATCCCTCTTCGCATTCCATGGTTTGCCCACGTCTGCTCCATAGCCCAGACACTCTTTCATATATTGGCTCACGCTGCTCTGAGGAAAACAGAGAGGAATTTTCCACCATTGCTATCAGGGGTTAGCCACAGCAATGTGAGAGCCTGGCTGTCAGACAGCTTCCAGCTGGAAGCATGGCTTTCAGCACAGTGTCATCTAACCCTTCTGGGAGAAAGTGTCAGGAAAGCAGTCCAGAGAAATGCAGCTCCTCAACCAACCAGATAATGATGGGTGGTGCTACTTGGATAAGATGCATCCTGAGGAATATACTCGACCTGATGTTTAGGGATCAGAATAAGCCTTAAATATATATTCCATTCTCAGTGTTATAATTTTTTGAAGGTCATTCCTACACTGCAAGACTGCTGGAAAAATGTGAAATCAGCACTGCTTTTACCAAGTGTTTTAAAAAGCGTCATAAATTGGGCATTGTTTCTGTAAAATGAAAAAGCAGTTGTGATTCAGCCCTATGTGTCCAATGGATCAGGTTAAATTATTCCAGTCTAAGTCCATCTTGAAAATAAACATTTTTCTCCTCATTTAATTTCTCTGGCATATGGTTCATTTCTCCTAATCATCATCTGGGCAGAAAAAAAGCTCCTGTGATTGACAGCACACAGAGCAACAGATGGTTCTGCTTTTGTTCAAGCAAGACTGAGAGAAATAAGCCTATTCAACTGCACTGCTCTATCTCTTTACTCACTTTTCTTTTTGTGTGAGCTGTGTCATTACCTTTAAAGTCAAGTATTCAGACACACACCAACTTTAAATTAAAAAAAATAACAAAATAACCCATATTTCTAGTTTTTTATTCTTTACCAATACCTCTCACAAGTTTAGAAGCAGATGGTTTCTCACACAAGCATCTGTAAGTGTGCTGTAGTACCCAGCAAAGACATTCATGGTGCAAAAGTCCCTAGTGATTGCTCAAGGATGATGGTACTACTCAGTACACTGTGCCGTGTAACGCATGTGGGAGGCAAAAGATGCACAACAAGTTTCACAAGTGCAAAATAAGTTAGTTGCTTAAGTATGTACCCGGAGTAATTACAGAGACTACTTTGAAATTGATTGGCATAAGAGGGTAATTTAGATAAAAACTGTTCAGCAAGTTTTTGCCTTGGATTTCTCAAAGAAAGGATTTTCTACACACAATTTTCTCTGTGCAGTCAAAATACAGCAAGGCTGGCAAGCAAAGCCCCAGTAATTTGATGCATAGGAAATGTCCTGGGTAAAGGAGAATTTCAAGTTAGTAATCTATGGTTTTGGTCACCTAGGCTAGTGATCTCTCTGTGTTTTCTGATCTTGCTCTTTCCCTCTCAGAAGCATATTGAATCCACATGGCTGCTCAGACACATCCTCCTTTTGTGGGCCAGAAGAAGTTTCTAAATGACCTTCAGTAGCCTCCACAAGAAGCTTTGAGATACAGCTGAGTATTGAGTTCCCAAATTCTCCCTGGTCTTTGGGGCCAGCAGCAGTTTCTTGGGCCCCTTCAGCATCCTACCTGCTGAGCACAGGGTGCAGCTCCTGAAGTATCCCCAGACTAGAAAAGTGACATATCTCCAGACACTAAAAGTGACTCTTGACTGAGTGAAGAAGGATGAAAACACAGGTTTAAGGACTTTCATCAAGAGGAACCAGAACTGGAAGTTTGGTGGTATTCTGGAAAAGACAGGGTATACAACTCCCCCATGCCCACCCCTCTGATCATCACAGAGCCAGAACAGGGAGAGCAGCTGCCGGCAGTGCTTGCCAGCGCAGCTCCAGCTGGCCCAGGCTCCCTGGCAACATCCTCCCACAGACCCCACTGCCGTGCCTCACGCCAGGTTCAGCTCCAGTTTTTCCTCAATTAAAAGCGATGTGTGGCACCGGGCAGGATCTCTCTCCTTCGTCACCAAGCTGCAGGCACGCAATGCACTCCAGGAATGGAGACAAGCAGGGCTGCCTCCTCTCTCTGCTGACGAAGCTTATATCAAATAATGAGTATTTTAGATAGCTGGGTCTGGCCTCAGCTGAAGTGTTCCTTTCCCTTTCCCTTTTCTCATCCTCCTTGCCTTCTCTCTGCTCCAGTGCCTCAGTCCACTGCAGAGATCCAGACTGGGCAGTGCTGGAAGCCCCTGTGGCAGCTCCTGCTGCTCTGCTCACTGCACCTGGAACATCTTACTTGTTTTGATAGTAAGGCCAGACCACTAGAAATTCTGGTCATTTTGAGGGTTCACTTCCCCAAAAGTAAATGTTTCCCCTTCCCAGAAGCAAATATTTCCTCTCTGCAGTGCCTATCACAGCAGGATCCCATGTCACATGACAAATTCCTTCAAGGCATGAACGTCAGTTTGGATGTAGAAATTAATTTACAGCAGGACCTGTGACTAAGCCAAGCAGAACAGTGTGTTTTAAAAGAAATTTGCAAATGTGGTGGGCAGTCTCTGGCTGATACTGCCTTTACTGAGGACTGAGTTCAGGCTTGCTGCTAGGAAGGAGGTGGATGAGGTCCCTTTTCCCTGTGGCTGCTGTGCTGAACAGGGCTGGCACGGCTGCATTTGACAGAAGCTGTGAGCCTACGAAAGTGTTTGTAGCCAACTATAATTTAAACCTCAGCAGATCACTTCAGATTCTCCCAGCTCCAGCTACATTCACTGCTGTGGGATGGTAAATCTGTGTTTCTGACTTGCATAGGCACTTCTCTCCTGCTGGGCTGGATGAACATCTTTAGCCTCAGTCTTTGATTCTCCTCTTTGCTCTGCCTGCGTAACCTCCTGGTATCCTTCTGCTGAAGGGAATTGATTTTTCCTGGTTTTCAGGAAAAACATGTGCTTTCGTGTTTCCTAGGACACAGGTAATCTGTGCAATGTGGTATGTTTCAGGAGGTGGGGGGAAATGGGAGTGAGAATCCCATCAGCTGCAGCATATGGTAATGATGTCACTTTTAGAAATTACTTGAAAGGATTGAGTTTCCTCTTTCAGAGGCACCTTGAGAAGCCCAGTTTTTCTCTGAAAAAAGAAAAATTACTTAAAAAGGGGATACTAGGCTGGTGTCCTGCATCAACTTTCACAGGAGATAAGTGAAACTGAGTCTCCAGAGAAGCTAAGAACTGCTGCCCTGGGGAGACAGGGTAAAATTTGCCCCAGCCCCTCCTCAGCCAGTGGGGAAGGAGGCAGGGATGACCTTGGCCAGTCCTATCCAAGTTTCCTAGTGGGGTTATGATCCACCAGCTTCCCACAGGCAGGTGGGCAGGCTCTGCTGCTGCAACAGTCCAAAGGCTGCTGTGGGGTGCAGTTTCTCTCCCTTGCTCACCCTCGTGATGCTGCTGCACCCTGACAGCTGCCTCCTTCACGCATGCCTACGGCTGGCCACGGGATGCAGCACAACAAATGAGCTGATGGCAAAGATAGCACTGCTTTTCCTGCACCCCATCCTCATAGCTCAGCCTAAGGTGGAGGCGGAGGCTGGGCTTGCTGCCTCGTGTGTCGGGAGTGTCTCTGCTCAGAGATTTGCTAACAATCCTGCGGCTGAGCCTTTCATAAAAATACTCGGGTTTCTTTCCCACCAGAAGCTGAATTTGACATTACTGAAGAAGTTAATAGAAATTACAGATGTGGAGTGAAACTTGCTGAGCCAAAAGTGTCCCATTGCAGATGAACTCTTGGCCATAATTTAATGTTCCATCTGTTTTTCTTACCAACTAACGAACTATATTAAAATCAGATCATTCATTTAGTGTCTGCTTTAGCAGCTTCTGTGTCATGAGGTTTCTGAGGCTTTTCTAGAAATGTGCTAGAGAAATCAGCTCTCTTTGTTTCTCTCCGAAGCCTGTGTTACCTGAATGAATCTGAACTATATATGAAAAAATGATACCTCCTATGAATACATCCAGACTTCCTCTCTTAGGATCACAGAATAGATTGGATTGGAAGTGGCCTGTAAATGTCACCTACTCCAATCCCCTGACACTCAACCTGGTCTTGAATGTTTCCAAGGATGGAGGATCTACCACCCCTTTGGTCAACCTGTCCTAGTGTTTCACCACCCACATTGTAAAAAACTTTGTCTTTATATCTAATTTAGGTCACACCTCCTTTATTTTAAGGACCCTTGTCCTATCACAGCACAATCTTCTAAAAAGTCTGTCTTTATCTTTTTTAAAAGCCTCCCTTATGTATTGAAAGGCCACAGGAAGGTTTCGGGAACCTTCTCTTCTCTGGACTGAACAATCTCATCTCTCTCTTTTCAAGAGACATGCTCCAGCCGTCTGACCATTTTCACGACTCTCCTCTGGAACTGCTCGAACAGGTCCATGTTTCTCCTATGCTGAGGACCCTAGTGCTGCACTCAGTGCTCCAAGTAGAATCTCACTAGACCAGAGACCCCACCTTGTTATGTTTAAATTGCCAAATATGCCAAGATGATTGACTTCTCTAAAAAAAAAAAAATTAAAGCTACTTTTCTCCTAGATAGTAATAAGTCAACAAGAGACTAGATTAATTAATACACCTAAGCAGCAATTGATTTGGAACACAAGACTTGTCTCTGTCAGTTTTTTCCTGGTAAGGCTTGTAGAAAGAAAAGTTTTCAAAAATCATTATTAAAAATTAAAAGCAATATATCTTTCCATAGCATGTTCCTAACAAAATAAATTGGCATAGTCATGCTGTGGGTGGCCATAACATGGCCATTGCATTGGGAAGGTGATTTTGAAACTCAGCCTTCTGGCAGGAGATGACAGAAAGGCACCAGTTCAGAGTCCAACCATTTCTTAAATGAATGTAATACTGTTTCTTTATTATTTGGAGTAAGACATCAGGATGTGTACTCAAACCTGCACCTTTGCAGGGGTCATTTTCACCTGGAACTGGTGATAAGACAGCTGTGACAGCACTTCATTGTTCAGTCTCTGTGTTTGCAGGTGTGTGGGTTACACCATACTGGAGAGGATTAATTTTTTATACAAGGTCCTCAGCTTCTCATGTGACTTTGTTACAGAGAGAGAAGCTCTTTGGCTGTCCTATTTGTTGACAAAACCCCAGCATGCTAAGAGCAAACCAAAGGTTCCTGCTGACCTCAGCAACAGGGTACAGAGCAACTGTGGAGTGGGGTGGCATGGTCCACCACATGGAAACCTCTAGCCCTTGTTAAAATCAACAGACAGGCAAAGAGGGATGGAAAAAAAATGTAAGAAATTATCCAGTTCAAGGAAGTTCACAGCTTTCCCCACCTATGAAAGCTCAGTGAGAACAAGAACCAGAACTGCTCTGTGAAGGATTTATCTACAATCCTACAACCCCATAGCTGTGTCTGATGAAAACACCACTGTCTGAGGCTGGGCCACCACCAAAAAGGCTATTCTAACCCACTTTGGGTTATCCAGGGCATTTGTCTTACCATGAAAGTGAAAAGACATGACTCCCAATGTTGCTAGCAGAAAGAATTTGGGGAAATCCTTCAGCACTTGAAAGCCTAAAGGGCAAAAACCTTAGGCACCATTGTTTTCTCCCTTAATTTTTACACTGTCTGCTGAACTGCAATCTTTTTGATTTGCTCTGTGACAGAACATTTTATTCATCCTGTGAGGTTGTGCTCACGGAAATCGATTCACATGATGCATTTGCCCCCAAGGGCAGCGCACCATGGGCTGAAGACAGTGCCTCACTGTGCCTGCTAGCAGAAGGGGATTCTCCAGGACTGAAGGACACACTTCTCATCACTTGACCAGTGCTGAAATGGTATCACTGCTCTCAGAGGCATCCTCAGCTCTGTGCAGCACCTATTCCTACCACCCCTCTGTCCTGAAGAGGCTGTACTGAGGCATTTGGCAAGGTTAAAACATCACTCCCTCAATACACAGCCATAAATGTGTTACTCAGGTCCTTAATTGCAGCAAGGATGTGGCAGACTGCTCTTGTGTCTTTGGTAGAGGAAAAACTCCAAATAACACAGACACTTGAAACAGAGGGAGGAGTAGCTGTGCCTATGACACTTCTAGAGGATTGTCCAGCCAAAACATTTAGGTACAGCCTGCTTTTATTTCCACTTCACTCACTCTGAATCAGTCCAGGGGCTGTCATAAGGGGATGAACATTTGGTAACAAATATGGCAGACAAAATCTGGACAAACTCCAGAAAGTCTTGCAAGAGCTGTCCACGCAACCAGAGTCACTGCTGACAGCCTGAAGACCAAAGCCTGGATTTGGTTGGTAACAGGTCTAGAAATGGTCTGTAAGTGTCTGGACCATTGTAGGAAAATCTGTCCTTTCCTGTGGATGAATAAGGAATTCCTCAAGTGTATAGAGCCATTATATAAAAATATAATATAAAACTCCTTCCATGGTGATATAATATCCTTTTCAAACTACCTTTTTTTTTTTCTTCTCCCTGTGAATATTTAGAACCCAAGTTAGGAAGACAAGCTTCGCTTTTCCTTGTAGGCAATTCATTCTTCTCTTTTATAAATGGTGCTAGTTGTCTGGGCTTTAACCCAGCAAGGGCTGCCAGCCCTCTAAGAGAGGTTTACTTGTCTTCAGTCCATGTGGCTCTTTCCCAGTTCTTATTACAGCATAAATTTTAAAAAATATTTTTAGTTCAAACAGACAAGCAATGAATGAAAGTGAATACGCCAGATGTCCCTCTCCATTCTGTCCAGTCTATCCATTTTCTCCCTCTTCTAAGGTAAACAGATGGTTGTGGATGGGGTATTTCTCAGAAATCTTTTACAAGGAGAATAAACAAAGCAAAAAGCTGGGCCTGCAGCACAGTGCAGCTGCTGGCTTTATACACCAGGCTGACTTGTTCTGGTAAGTCCAACCTTTTTCCCTATTTCTAAGGCTAGCATCTTAGCTCCCCTCAAACTGGCCCATTTGGGGTATGTATTATTGGTAGATGGTGATAGATACCCCTCCTCCTACCACAGTCTGATTTATTTTATGCTTTTCATGACCCAGGCATGATGACACAGGTTTTTATCATTTTGACTGCAACCTGGACACAGTGTGTTCAAGCAAGGGCTTAGACCTTTCTCGTAAAGATCTCAGCAGAGCTCACCAGAAAGTTGAAATCCAAAACCAGAGCGTTGCCACTTTCCTGACAGCCCCACCCTTGACAGATGGTGTCCCATGTCCCAATACATGAATAAAACAAAGATTTGAATAATCAGATATATAATCACAACAGTCAAGAACTATCCCAGTAACAAGATCTTACCAGGTTAATGGATTATGGAACTGCCACAGTTCATTTTCATCCTGGGCCCAAGTAGGGGAGGGAGAAACCGAAGAGTTTGACCATTAATATAAACTCTGTTTTTCACTTGATAGTAAACTTTCGTGAAGACATATTGTCTTTTATAGATCTTTGGAATCTGAGAAACTGTTAAATCTGAACCCTTAGAAATTATTTGTGTGACACTGGGCCACAAAAACTCTGGAATTCTGCTTACAGTCCCCAGACAAATATTTTACTGTTTATTCTTAACCTCTCCTGAATATGAGAGCACACTGAGAACATTTTGTCTTTGTGCCTTTCACTGTGCAGGGCAGAAGAAATCTGTGGGCCTGAAACTGCTTCTCAGCTTCCCACCCAAAACCAGCACACCTCATCTGAACTCACCACACCTTCTGCATGTGCAGAATTTGAGTTGGGGATGCCGTCAAAACCGAGTTTCTCACAAGATGTTCTTTACTGCTTGTTGGGTGGTTAAAATAACAAGTAGTTGTTTCTGTGATATTTCAGCTGTGTACAGTTTTGGTCCTGACCAGGGCAAAGGAATTGCAGGGAAGAGCATATTTCAAGTAATAAATTTAAACATTTTGAAACTTGAGGGGGAAAAAAAAGAAAGGTGAATTAAGATGAAGCCAAAGCTTAGGGTTAGATCTTGTTTGATCCAAACCAGGATATCCATCCTTGACAAAAATGTTGACCATGGCTATTCTCTTGGCACCCTGTCTGTTCTCTCCCCACCCTGCTTTCTTGGAAGTCACTGTGCTCTGGCTCTTCAATTAGAGACGGATAACTGAAGTATTGCACACTGGAAAAAGCTTATCACACTGCATTATTTTTCCATCACTGGAGCCCTATCTCAACTGTGAAATCTATTTCTTCAAGTTTGAAAGGGACTTGGATAAACCACCTGGCCATCCCGTCTGGGGCTGTCGACTGTCTGATCCAGGCAGTTGGTCACGGACATGTGAAAATGGCATTGATGGAGTAAATGTGTCTCTGGTGCATATTTTGGAGCAAGGGTTTGTGCAGATGAGCTGGCAGAGGCTGTGTTTTGGAGGATCATCTGGATTGTGGCTCAGGCCTGAGTTCCTGCCCATTTAGGGGATCCCTCAGCTTAGCTGTATAGAGGGGGTGACAAAAAAAATGTTTTTAGGCTGTAAAAATGCAGGGATGAGGCAGCAGTGGTAGTTCGGGGCTGCTGGAGCATATTACCTCAGGGTAGTTTCCTGGGCAACCCAAGAGGTAGTGGAGAACAGATGGAGAGACAGGACCTCAGTCCCAGCTCTCATATTGGAAAGAAAATGCCAGTGTCAAGCAAGGCAACAGGATTAGGGAGTCAGAGCTAGGGAGAATTCAGACCTTTCTGGAAAGTCACCTGTACTGAGTGAGGGCAGAGGCCATGTAATGGAGCTGGATTTGCCCTACTTTTGTTCTCCACAGCTAGTGATATCTTCCTATAACCAATTTGGGAAACACCTATAAAACACACTTCTCTGCTATGTAGCTCAGGGACCTGGTGTGACTGCAAACCACACACAGCCTGGGTGCCACAAGCCAAACTGCACAAAGCACTCACTGTGCCACCACTGTTTGCAAAGCCCACTGGTAGTGGGTTACAGGAGAACAAAATGTTTAACCATGAAGAAGGTGATGCATGGGTGGTGGCTGTAAGCACTTTTTGGGTGACAAACACCTGGAAAGCCCCATGAATCTGCCTACCACTTTGTAGCCCGCTCTGGAGGTTCTCTTGGGGAGGAGGGTGGTGAGTTTTGCCTGAATTCCTGTTACTGACCAAAACTGCCACAGAAAAAGGAGCAGATCACAGAAGCTTTCAATGAAAATACTTCATTTGTTCCCGTGGGTTTGCAGTGGTCAGCACAGGGAGAAGGCTTCAAAGGTGCCAGGTTGAGGTCTGAAGACTCTGCCCAAGGCTGCTGTAGCAGTGATCCAAAGTGCAGTGCAGTGCTGAGTATTCATCATTTGCACCAGAGGGAGGAGGCTTCATCCCTGTGCTGCTGCAGGAGTGGTGGAAGTTCCAGCCAGACCAAGGGGATGGGCAGCCCTACAAGGGCAGGACAAGGTGTGTACCCAGGGAGCAGTGAGCCCAGAGAGCTCTAGTGGGCTGGGAATTTGGAGCTGGTCAATGTGTCATGGTGGCAGGGTGACCCTCATCCCTTCAGTTGTGGCCTGTCTCTCTTACTGTCTCAGTGGACACTTGCTTGTAAAACTGCAGGTGCAGATTATCTCTGTGTCTGGTATGGAGGAATTATCACTACAAACAGGATTAGTTGTAACTGAAGGAGGCATAAATGTTTAATTACAGATACAAGCCTGTCCGGGCCACAGAATAATTAAAAAAAATTATTATAATACTTCTGTTTTGTTGCCTCTTACAAAAACAGTAGCCTTCAATTTTACATACTAACCTCACCAATTACCCACTTTCCCAATGTCAATATGAATAACATAGTTTTAAGAGTCAGCCCCCTTTCTCATGGAGCAGTTTTTGCCTGCAGACTAGGTGGGAAGCAGCTTTCACTCAACAGTTATTGCATTTTAGCTGATATCTCGTTACCTGACATTAACAGGCCTATGTGCTTTACTTCCTCCTAGACTGTTGAAGCACATCCTGCTGCCAGAGACCAACAGGGCAAACGCAGTGGCAGCTGTGTGTGAGTTCAGCTGACAAAGGCTGGAAGGGTGATGCTAGGTGTGCAAATGCATAGCAAACAGATAGGGAAAGGGTCAGATTTTATTTTCTCTGTCAGCACACCTGCAACACACACTAGCCTTGCACCTAAAAGCAAAACTAAACCTTTTAGGTCACGCCTTTTCTCATCTTCAGACCAGGAAGATCTCTTCTTCTCCTCATGAAGCATTTTCAGTGTTTTATTCTAGAAGATGGTTAATTCAAAGCTCTGCTATTTTGATGTCCTATTATTTTAGATTCAGGTCACATGTTTGAATGAGTGTATTTGACTATTTGGAGATCAAGAATGGAGAATGAGAATAAATTCCTCCATTGTTTTTTTTTACTTCTGAGTCCAAAATTTCTGCCTTTAGACAATGATTTTGTGGGACAGCTATTCCTTGCTGAAGTCACAGAGCAGAATAATGGGCAGCAAGATTTCTGCAGATGGGATTCTGTTCAATAGATTTGAAATAAAAGAGCAAAGTCTAAACTCTGAGTGGGACAAAAAAATGTGTATGGCATCAAACCACAAGAGCAGTGTTGGGTAGGGACCAGGTGGACTCTATTAGTGAGTGAGGAAGGGAAGGAATCTTTCTTCTTCCTAATAGCTGCCAAGAAACATGCTTGTTTCAGCTTTTGCATGAAATTATAGATGGTAGCTTTGAAGTCCAAATCTCTTTGGTTTTATTCCTTTTCCTTTTGGGACATGGGTGCTGTGGATGTCCATTACTCATATTGGAAACCTTTGCCACAGGAGGCTCCTGGAACAGACTTTGGAAAGCTATGAAAGCCCTAATGTCAGCTGAAAACATCAGTGCTGTCGCAGCACTTGCTGAATCAAATTATTAAGTGGCAAGATTAATTAATGTTTGTCTCCTAGTCATTCCAAATTTTACAGAATCCAGGGTTTTCAAACTCCCTTCCTACCAAGAAAGTCCTCTCTGCTTCAAAAGTGAACCCCATTTTGGTGGCAGCAGCTTCCAAAATCTGCAAGTGTGTTTTCTGAAGTCTTGATTCACTCTTCTGTAAATTTTCTTCCACATCTGTTTCCCTGGTCAGAATTCTCAAATTCCCAAATCAGAATTTGCATTTTTTAAAAAATCATGATTTTCAGTAGTCATAAAGCATAGGCTAATGAGCCTGTTCTGCAAGACTATTAAGTTAATTAATATTTATACACTGCAGCAAGGCTCAAGAGCTAATCTATGAAGTGTTATTTAATAATTCTGAATATGTGCCTTGGGAATCTAAGATTGAAATTCACTGCAATTGAATTAAGGTTAAATTAAAGGTTCCTGCCATTAAATCTTTAACACAGGGGCAATAAACACAACAAAAGCATGATGCAAGGAGATGCAGCTCTGCCTGGCAAGCCTGTGGGCTGAGATAACCAGGAGCCACCTCTGTTCCTGGGAGTGGAGAGTCAGTGTCACTGAGACAACTCAGTCATGTTTATCCTTGGGGGCAAACACTGACCCCACAGGAGCTGAGGTTTCTGCTCCTATGCCATACTTGGCTGGCAGAGAAGGAGAAGAAGGGAAGATGAGCTTTTGGCTGCCTCCAGGAGCCTGGAGCACTGTCCTAGGCCCCTCGTGTCTGTGGGGTCTAGCATTGCCTTTGGGGGCAATGGTGCAGCCCCACACTCCTCTCTGTGGGTTGTTGAGTAGGAAATTACCATGGCAAGCAGCTGGATACAGGCCAACACTGACACTCTTTGTGCTTGTGCCACCAGAAAAAAAACCCCAGCTGCAAAGGGCTCACCTCTCTCACTCATCTCCAGCCAGCGTCTCTAGCGTCTCTCCCACGACGTGACTTGTCCTGCTGTCTCCCACAAAAAGAAACAGAATACGAAACAGAGAATCCTTTCTCACCATCATTCAGGTGCTTTCTCACCATCACTCAGCAACCATCAGTTGCACATCCCTTCTAACACCTACAAGGGTCTGAATGAACAACCTGCACAGATTTCTCTGCTGGGCTTATCTTCCATTTTGACAGGAGAACCACAGTCCATTTCAAATTCTCTGCTGCTTGAGCCTTATTCTCCCCACGTAAGATCAAACAGGGTTTCCTGTAATTTCGCAAGGATTAAGGCTAGGCTTTTTTTCTGCAGATTCTCCATAACTCATCTCCATCATCTTCAGATGCTGCTGCCACCTGCAGCTGCGGTCACTGGCATTGGGGCCTTTTAGCAGATGCAGCTCATTCACCTGCCCAGCAGTGCGCATGGAGCTTTGCTTTGCTGCCTTGGCATGCTGGTGTGCTTAAGACTTTCTACATTATGATTAACTTAGCACCTCATTTCACTGATGGGTCTTGGCTTTCCTGTTTGTCACATCCTGGTTTGTCCCCAGGATGTCTTTTGGAGTACACCATTTTGTTCCTCAAAATTGAACCTGGGTGATATTTCTGGATCACTAACTTCTAAGACTGCTTTCTGGAGGGGTGAAACTTTCACCACCATCCCAACAGGCTCCTGGTACTTCCACTTCCCTCACACCCCATCCCTGCGCATGCAATTCTGCCTCCTGATTTAAAAACATCCACTCTACCACGCTGCACCTTGACCCTCACATTTATCAGGTAACTGAACAGGAAGGAAAAATATAAAAACCAGAAAAGAAATAAAAGATGGATAGTTTAGGGCCACAGAACACCCCAGAGGACACAGAGGAGCCCCAGTAGAAAGCTAAGCAGGGTGGTCAGCCTTAAACATCTTGAGTATGAGTCAGTCCACCACACTGCAGGGCTGGGGATCATTCCTGGGACTGATGGCTTCAGTAATGTTGTTGCAGCCATGTACTGGTGAAGAGTTTCTCACAGACAAAGGAGCTACTTGCTTTTGGGAAGGCTGAGTGTGCATGTGGATGAGTGAACAGAACTGCATCCTGCAGTTATGGCTTTCTAGAGAATACTAGTGGGTGGTTCAAAAAGTAAAACAAGGATATTATTATTATTATTATTATTATTATTATTATTATTATTATTACTATTATACATATATAATTTGATTCTTTTAGTCTGAAATAAGCCCCTGGTAAATTTATATTTACTTGGCAGTGAAAACATAAGACTTGGTTTGGCAATTACATTTAGGAAAACATTAGGAACTCAAGGGAGAAAATATTACTTGGCCAAGTATGTTGAACTAATGCTGAGAAATGGGGCTCTGTGAATCTGATTTCAACCCAGTTTTTTAAAGCTACTTACCTGGTCTCCTTCCACTGTTGGCCAACTGACAGAAATTCAATATTTTTCTTCTAGTGAATGAAAAGCGTAGTCAGAAACTGCCATTGGGTCAGGATCATATGCAAAAGCTCCTCTTGTGCTTTTGTTTCCTAATTGCTTTTGGAAGGATTTTTCGGGCTGGGCTGACGCAGTTGTGTGTGTGAATTTCCTGGCAAATAAGAAAGGTGACTGTATCCAAAAGACATTTAAGAGTGTGAATTTCCAGCTTTTCCATGTCTAATCAAGGAGCGTAAACCATTAGCCACATGTTCCCCATTTCCATCACATTTTTTCACACTTAAACAAAAACATGCCGAACGAAAGGTGCTACATTTTTTAATGCCCCCAAATAGGAACCACAGGAGTCCATTAAATGCTGTGGTCATTTCCAGCATACAAATCAATTTTCCTTGTGGTGGTGAAGTGGTGAATAATGCCGGGTTTGTTTAAAGAAGCATGACTGATTTTGGATGAAGGATCCTGTCACTTTGGCATTTTTAGTTTTATTTATTGCATGCAACCGTATAAAACCTGGTACTGGTCTCAGTGCCAGGCTTACTAGTGGAAAAGCCGAAAGGACCACATAACTTCTGGTGCAGCAAAGAGATTTTCCTTCTGCAAGGCATTTGCTGGACTCCTGAAAAATTATTTTGAATAACATGGCAGAGAAGGATTTCATCAGTTGGCATCTACTGGCTTTATTTTTTATTCCATTCTGCCTGTGTCAAGATGAATACATGGAGGTGAGCAGAAGATCTTATAAACCAGTGGCCAAAATTTTGCAAAGTCACCACCAGACTGGTCACAAAGGTTCCAGAAGCAGGGAAATATTGAAACAGCGGAATCAACTTATAGAATGGACTGTTGATAATAGCACATCTACAGACCATAAAGTCCTGAGACCAGAGGTAGATGATGTAGAACTGACTACCTCAGATAGAGTCCAGGTACTCTGAATTAATCTTCTAAAGATATCTTTAAAGTTAATGAGATATTTTATTTTTTTGCTAACATTATTATTGATATATTTATGAAATAATTTTTATTAAAGCTGTGTATTGGTCTGTATCCTGCTGGGTTGCTTTATAGGATGTTTTAATGAGCTGGTAGAACCAGCAGTGGTTTGGGACACTGGTTTCAACATAGGCAGCAGCGCTTTGTTCTGTTGAAACTGTGACCTTGTGAAATAATATATTCTGAAATACAGTCTCTTAATTATCCCAAGGTATTAATTATTTAATATATCAAAGTGTTAGATATTGCTAACTCATTTGCATATGAAGGAAAATTACAGAATTTCTAGAGGTATTTGGAGAGATTCAATTATCAGAGAATAATTTTACTTGAAAATTATGTATATAAAGTATATTTCTTGAGCTTGAGACAAACATAATTAAATTTGGAATGTTCAAAAGTTTTATTCTAAAAAGTAGCTTGAAAAAACCAGATATTAATATAATGAGTAGATTTAACAGTATAAATCAATGGAGAGTTTAAGAAGAAAAAAGACTCATAATGAAACTCTAAATCATCTGCAGTATCTGCATTTTAAACTGGGAATCTTTTTATGCCTTTCATGGCATTTTGCATACTACAGTCATTAGTTTATAACACAGGGAAAATACACGAAATACTGCAGTCCAAATTTGAAAGAAAAAAATATGAAGGGCAGAAGATGAAGCTTTTTCTAGCACTAGGCAAAACAAAATT
This sequence comes from Orthonyx spaldingii, assembly GCA_013397795.1. Taxonomy (NCBI): domain Eukaryota; kingdom Metazoa; phylum Chordata; class Aves; order Passeriformes; family Orthonychidae; genus Orthonyx; species Orthonyx spaldingii. Next base: position 551,755 of record VZTJ01004278.1, read on the forward strand.
CCACTCAAATGAAGGGGGTTTTTTGATCGATGTGTTTTAGCAGCAGCGAGTTTATTCCTACAGCTGATACAAATATCTGAGTCCTGTATAGTTCACCTTTTATCATCTGGGTTTTTAAATTTTTTTCAGACCAAAATATGATATTTTGAGTTGCCAAAATCAAGGACATGCCGTAAGTGTTGAATAATAACCTATGTCATGATAAGCAGAGAAGAGATTTGATTTTAATCCTGTCCTGGGCTTGAAGAACTGAAACACATCCAAGTATGGGAATAGTTTTAATACACCACTGCATTCCCTGTATTAAAACTTTACAGTGCTTTGCATTTTTTATTTCTTGGGCAGGAATTAAATGTTTCTCCAGTGCACTCAGCAAAACAGATATTTAACTGTAGGCATGTTAAACTGTGCTTGCAGAATATAAGCAGTGCAAAACATAAGGTATATAGTCAAGAGAGCCAGCTAGTAGAGAGCCAGACTTCTTTACTGCAGAGAATTCTGCAGCTGCCTACTGCAGACCATGTAAAAAGATTCCCCTTTAACCCTACAGAATTTCAGGTCATGCAGGATTTAATGCAAAACTACAACTTTCTGGGGCTCAAACTCTCCCTCATAGAAAATGTCACTGTGTTTGGACTGTGTGCGTCTCTCCTCAGAGAGTTTAATGCAACTTGTCTGGAACTGCCTGCTGGGGCAACCGGCTGTGACATTAAAAATGAGCCCAGTGAGTCTGAGTACAGCTGATGGCAGTCATTTACCTGCCAGCTAATCTCCAAGAAGCAGTCTTTTCTGGGGAAATGATGAGATTTTTGGCTTCCTGAAATGAAATGGAGCACTAGCAGATGCATGACAGGGATAATCAATCACAGAGCAGCTTATGCAATACATGTTTTCCACTTCCAGACTCCAGGAATTTCTAGGCAGAGGAAGAACAAAGGTGGCACTGACATGTTTTACTTAACGTAAAATCTCTCTCTTCTCCTTGAGCTATATGGAAACTCTTCAATTTCTATGTCCCTACTTTCTTGTTTGTTTTAGGTGGAATAGCTCTACCCAGCTGAAGAGAATTTAGGCTGGGGAATTTCACCTCCTTCTCAAGTGTTTCAAAGGTCCCATTCCCTGTTGTGGAACAGAGATGATAGCATTTGTCTTTGCTATTGTCTTTGCTGCACTGGGTGGAAGGCCAGTTTCCACACTGCTGTTAGTTCATGTAAAACATACGTCATTTTAGAATGCATTTGAGAGCAAGAACTCTTAGTGACTAGGGAGAGCCATGACAGACCATTTTTCCATTTCAGATTGCTCTATGAAAATCTCTAAATATCACCAGCCAAGTAGTGTTTTACCCTGAATTTTGGCAATTTTTCTTTGTTTCTTTGCTTGGAGAAAGGGCCTGGAGTGCCTTAGTGCCCACAGAGACAGACTATTTTGCATTCAGAACAGAAGCCAAGAATAGTGGAGGTACATTACTTTTCTGCATTGTCTTAGACAATAAAACAGAAACTCATACAATTAATCAGGAAGTCAAAAAGGGCTGGGTGTCCCATTAGGACTTGTTCACAGCTTTAAATTAAGGGAATTTTATAGACAATCTGTTGCCTAGATCATTCTCCTACATACTAAATAATGGGAAATTCAGCAAAGAGACTCAGAAACAGTTCCAGTTTTCTATCAGGATATTAATGTGGCAGATGCATTTCACAAGCTCCTAAATCATATTCACGTTATGGCAGCAAAGCCAAAGATTCACTGACAAAATTTATGCACAAATGGCTGCAAAGGATGCCTTTGAGAAGTGGATTGCAACTAATCTCTATGTCACATTTGAGTGTAGTTTTACTTCAGAAACACATTTTTCCTTTAAATGTATTCTTTGAGAAGTTCTCTGCTTTTAAAGAATAAAAGAAAATCCTAAATATTGATCATCCTTGGCAGCTGACCATGAACAATTTTTTTCTCCTAGTGAAAAATCAGTAAAGATAATAAGTTACTTTTATGATTTGCATGCAGCTATTTTGAAGTCAGTGGAACTGTTGCATACAACCAGACTGGCAGGACTTGCTTTATTTCACACCTAAGAACCTGATGAGCTTTCTTGAGGTAATGCCAAATAGCACTTGGTTATGACCAGCACTTGTATCTATTTTATGATAAAATAGCTGTTTCTCTAAAAAAGTTGTTCAGGATTTCAGTGCATTGGGTGAAAAAGACAAATCACATCTGCACAGAGAGAGTCTCACATGCAGTCCACTTTGCTGGATTCGTGTCTTCTCTTAGTTACAATAAACAGTGCTAAGTCTTTGGATATTTTTAGGCTGATATGACTTATTTGCTCCTGGCAGGTGTGTATTTAATTTACCTTCCCATTTAACATGAATATGAAGCACTATCTAAAAAGAGCTGGAGACTTTAATCTCAGTGCAACAATCAAGGTTATTATTTTGGAGGGTACAAAATGCTTGCACAATTCCAGTCTTCTTCTACTTGGCTCCCTTTCAAGGACTGAAAATGAGCTGAAAGCAGGGCTACTTCTTCTCTATATTAGGAAAATTATAAAAAGTGTACTGGGTGATTGTCAGTAGGTCCTTCCTAACAACTGGAAGAGACAAAACAGCCAGAAAAACACAAACAGGCTCTCCAGGAAGAGACAGTTCAAGAGGCAAAACTTATTTTCCTCATTAAATATAGACCTTGTCCAGAATTAAGCTAACAAGCATAGCCTTGACAAAACCCCATAAATATGAAGCTCTTCTGCCCATTGGCAAGTCTTTAGTTTTCCATAACTCTTTGAATATGAAGGATATTTGTTTAGCTGTCAAGTTGGCCTTTATTCCCATGGTAACTCCACCATCACTAGTTCCAGCTGGACAGGGCATGTGTCTGTCTCATTGGAGGAGTTGCAGTATTTTGGTATTTTAGTGGCATGAAACAGATTTTCTATATCCATAAGTTCCTATGGCTCCTGAAATCAGTGAATTCTGGGGGTATGCTTGGTATTGTCCAAAACACAGGCAGAAAGTTTCAGATGACATCACTGATGACACTGAGGGCAGGAATATAGCACATCTGTGTGTTCATTTGACAGCTCCCATCCTGCCAGAGGCTCATTTTCTGCCACTAAACCAATAAGTCTGCATTGGACAAGTAATTTGACAATGATAAAGATGAGGGAAAAAAAGGGGAAGGAAGACAAATAGTAGAATGATTAAAAAATAGTAGTAGTTGGATTGGTGTAATTATCCCACTCCAGACTTTAAGAACTGCTGGTTTGCATCTCAGAATATTAGGAAAGAATTGTCAGGGAAAAGAAACAAAGAGGGCCAAATGAGGAGGTAGAGAAATAAAATCAAACACTGGACCTTGGCCTCAGCTGACCCACTGGAAGATCTATAATAACTAAGCTTTGAAATCCAGTCAGAACTGAATGAGTCTCCACTAGTATAAATTGTATTGTATTGTATTGTATATAAATACAATAATATGGAAAAGAAAATCACTTAAACAAACCATTATTAAACTGATTACTACAGTAGCTGAGCTGTACATAATAAACTCATTATTTTATTTATGCTGCTATATTAGTCAGCATACAGGTTTTCATAGTTACACATTCACCACTACAAATGATCAAAAGCCCCTAACACCTGGTTTTGTGGTAAGTTCAAATTTTTGTCTCGTGTCTTGGCACTTTTTTAGATTCTCCCAACTTTAGTTGCCTGTAAATACACAGGTCTGGGATCATGAAGAGGAATATGCTGCACAAACTTCTTTAGTATTTCCTTTGGGTGGTCCGACACAGTTTTATTTATATTTAGTTGAGGATAGTTCATTGCTGAAGGTCAAATCAAGTCTCTTGTGTCCTACCACTTGTTGTACATAGGCATGTTTGTCATCAAAGGTCAGTTGAAATGTGAGAACAGGATGTGAATCTAATTGAAATATTCATCTAAATTTCATTACTTGGTATTAATTTATTTTCAAAACCCTCATTATTCAATAGGACAAGTTGTTTTTTAATATTAGTATAGCTCTTTGAATGCTTCAAGAGCTATTCCTTTAAATCTTCCAAAAATGACACCTTTAGGGACAACCCAACTATGTGAGAATTTCAAGCCAGATAAGAACTGTTTTGAAAACTTACCAAGTATATACACAAAAATATATAATGAAGACCCTGTAACCGACATGCATAAGATTGATGTCCTCCATGAATGAGCTACTTAAAGCTTATTTTTGTGCACTTAGCCCCCCCAGTCTGGACCACAGAATCCAGACTGCAGTTCCTGCTGTCGAGGTGACTTTGGAGTTCGACTCTACCAAGGGCCCCCAGGACCTCCTGGGCCACCTGGAATGCCAGGTAAAGATGAAGTTTAATTCACTTTTTTATCAGTCTAATTGAAGCCATAAATTACAGGTTATTCTATGACATCAGTGTTCGGGGACAGATTCAGGAACAAGTTTTTTTATCATTTCAGAGGAGACGTATTTTCAGTTATATTCTAAGGTATTTTCCATTGAAAGCCTATTTGTTATTAAAAGTCAGCTTTCACAAATTCATACTGAAAGTAATCATATTACATCTCTAGGGAGAATTGGTCTCTCTTAAAGCAGCATGAAGTTCCCATTAAACTTGGAAGAACTTGTTCCCTGGAGCTGATTATTGTGATCACCTTTGTATATCCAGCTGTGTTATGGTGTACTATATTCAAGGGCTTTTCTTCATCTAGCATACTGCTAGCCAATATTTTACAGAAACACAGATGCTTCTGTTCTCTCATAGAAATTCCTTCAATTCCCTCTTTCATCTTGTCTTCCATAATAAAAAATCCTTTTTTTTTTACGTTAAAAATGTGCATAGAAGAACAGCATATACAAAGAAAGGGTATACTTTGATCTGATAATTGATATGGAAATAGAAGAGCCTAGAGAAGGGAAAATGTTGGTTGCATGCTGGTGTAAATTTGTTACAGCAGCTACCTTCAGGGATGTGGAAATCACCATTCCTAAAGCAGAGGTACAACATAAATGAACAGGTCACTGAAAGACAGAGTTGTCTCTTCAAAAGCTTACATCTTTTGTTATCACAGTAAAAATGCATTTCAGTGACCCACTACTTATTAATAAATTGTTGGCTTCTTAGAAGCGGGATAGGATTTTATACTGCACCCACATTTGCTTGGCTGCAGTGGACGTGTTGGGACATGGCCTAGTTCCAGTTTTGCCCTTCCCTCATGTGTCCCAGTCCCACTTTCTGTCACTGCAGGATACCACATATGTATGTCTGGCAGCAACCTTCTGCACCCTGGGACTTCTGTCTCCTTCATTTGCGAGATTTCATGTTGTTGTGCCTGTAAGGGGAACGACAGCAGTCGTTTTTCCCCTTAACTGAATCCAAATCTACTTGCATGCTTCTGTTCTGAACTGTTAGAGGAGTACTAGCTTCACATAAAGGATCATTCTTGTTGGTACAGATTCCTCTATCCAAACAAAAATGTGCATAATTTCTTTTACCATTTGGCTTCCTTGTTTGAAGTAATTTTTTTCTTAATAGAAAATCTCTGAAGAATCACTTCATCATCGGATTTGATCTCAAACAACACTATCCTTCTTGTCAATTTGTAACCAGAAAGAATAATCAAAGAACAAGGAGAGTGGCAAAGAACCTAATTTCAGTTCAGGTAGAATTAGAACAACGATGATATTAATTAATCCCTTGAGCCACAAGATCAGGCTTTTGCTGCAGGAGGCATAATAATTGCTCAGTGATTCTAGTCAACTTTAAAATCTTGTCAACTGCATAGACATTTGCTCAGTAATTTAGTCAGTAAACACCAGGAAGTAATACTGCAGATGCATGAGTATGTTTTATAATGAGTTTTTTTACTCATTTACTCATAGTAAGCCATCTCAGAAAAGTTTAATTATAAAAATTTTCTCTCTCTTTAAATCTAGGACTATGCAATCAAAAGACCCCTTTAAGCTAACCAGCACCCTGAGAATGTACACTGCCCTGTTTTTAGCACAGATTTTAGCAACTTTAATGCTACAGCCATTCATTATTTGTGTGGATGTTTTAAAGACAGCAAACTCTTATTCAAAATTATCTTATCCTATCAAGATTGACTTAATTTACCAGCAAATTGGATTTTTATACTAAAGGAAAAACAAAAGTACTTCTGCAGGCTACCTGATGTCAATAGAAAGTGGCTCTTGCTTTCCTTGAGCATTTTGTCTGCTGAGGTCTTCTTGCGTGTCTCCCCAGCAAAACAATAACTTGAGACATCACCAGTTTATACAGCAACACCAAGATAATATAAGGGTTAACTCCTAAAATCTATGTCCTTCTAGAAACTTGCTCATCAAAACACTCACCTTCAGCTTGACCACACAGCAATTTCTTATCCATCACAGCTCAGCCTGGGGTTTATGGCACTGAAGAGTACCCATGTTGCAAACTGGTGGAAGAGGACCCTGTCACACTCACCTGTTAAAACATGTTAAATTATTTAAATAAAACAGAAAGCTTTGTTTCCCTTCAGGAAATCATGGAAACAATGGAAATAATGGAGCAACTGGCCAGGAAGGAGCCAAAGGTGAGAAAGGAGACAAAGGAGATATGGGACCAAGGGGAGAGCGTGGCCATCATGGACCCAAAGGCGAGAAGGGTTACCCTGGAATTCCCCCAGAGCTACAGGTACAACATCTCTGGCTTGTACTGACTGCAGCAAATCTCAGATTATGGTTTTCCTCACTGAAAAACCGCACCTTATTACTCTAAGATACTTAAGAAGCAAATCCCTCTGTAAATTAATACTGTAAGAGGCGTATACAGCCCTTGTCATGACTGAAAAATGTGCTCTGCCAGATCTTTCTGAAAAAGAAAAGCTTTAGTCAGAGTCAAACTGAGAAATGGGCAGGAAGAAACATATATGCTTCCCTTTGAGGGCAAAAAGCCAGTATATGGGTTATTAAAGGAGAATAGTAGGGTCTATCATTTTCCTGCCAAGATGTATCACATAAATAATTGCACTTCCCACAGCATATGAAGAGAGTAAAGGAGTCATGTTTCTCAGGGCAGCCAGGCTCTGTGAGACTCTCAGAAACATAGATCCAGCTCTTCAAAGTATGGGCTCAACATTTTTGAGTGCAGACAGAGTCCTCCAGTTTCAAAAAACACCCCTCAGTAGTTATTTGTATATTTATATGTCTAGATACTTTAAATATGTTTGGGGCCACGTAGGTTCTGCCTATGAATGAACAACCCAAAAGCCAGATGAGCATTAAAACATGGGTTCAAGCCTGAGCTGTTGAGCTCAACACTTGTGTTGGCATAATCTCACATCCTTTGCCTCAGAGCTTCTTCAAATCCCAGGAATCTGACAGATGGCAGAGAGCTTGTGTATGTGTATATATGTATCTATTCACACACATACACACAGATACATATACATATATATATTCATATATATGCATATATATAATACATGCATGTATGAAAATATATAATTATACTCACCGTATAGCTGAATATCTTATAAACATACCTTTAATTACATTCAAAGTTATGTCTTTTTGCAATTTTAAAATGAACTACCATTATTTTTTTCTTACAAAAAGATAATGTAATTAAAACTGAGTAATGAAAGAGGATGAATAACAAAAGCCCATATTGTAATACCTATCTCCAAGTAAAATTCTATCACTTCTTTTAACAAATGTGTCTAAAAATGTTTACAGTATAGCGTATTATTTCATAGAACCATATTTAAGAATTTTAAAGTCAGTAGTGGTATAGGAGAAAACACTTTTGAACACAATACTGTTTTAATTACAGGATTATTTTGAAAAACTTTGTGGACCCATGCTGACCTGCTACTTCATAATGAGACCTAGGGAGAAAGGACATATTTTTCTGCTCTTCCAATCAGCCCACTAAAAGTAGCTCAGGGTCAAAGAGACTGTGAAATGGAACCTAGACAAAAGCAATAAATTCCATCAATCTGCCACTGCAGCTGCTTTCTTTTAACACATGATGAACTTTGATGTGATCCTGGCTAAGAAGCAAAACATTAACAATTTGCTGTCATAGAAAATGCATCCACACAGGGGTAAGGAAAATCAGCCTAAGCTTTCAGCTCACATCTGGAGCTCCTTAAATTTCTGAACAGATGGCTAACGATTTCCGTTGTTGGATCCAGACTTGCATTTGATTGTCTGTTTTGGTTTGGTTCTGGTTTGGATCTGAAATCAAAAGAAGTTTGGGGTGGTTTTTTATTTTTTAAATACCAACAGAGCTGTAATCTCACAAAAAAATGTCATTTTTATGATGGCCAGTAACAGCTGCAATTGTCATTGTCATTTAAGGAGTTGAGATAGAAATAAAAAGCCAAGTGTCTACATGACCTTCTGGCGACAAGGTGCAGCAATTCTGATGCTACCCCATTTTACTGAGATAATGGTGGTGGGGGTGATAGACTTACAGAAAAGGTCACTCCCTTTCTTGACTGGGCCACCTGGCAGGGTCATTCCCTGGTGTCTTGTTGAGGGTAATTTAAGTTGTTCAGTGTGGGATGTTTTGCACTACTTCCTATGAAACATTTCTATAGCAAGAAGTAAACATGAAGTTGAAGCACAGTTTTAATTTTCTTATTTTCCCCTATTGGTCTCCACCATACTCTGTTTTCAAGACTGAGGGCAACTGATAAGAGAGAAAAAGCATTGAATATTGAGTCCCAGCTGCTGCACTTTCAGAAGAGCTCTAGTAAAAGTGCTCCATGTATCTCTAAAGTAGTTAGCAAGAAACACTAATCTGCATGGATTTTACTAAGCATTATTTATTTTCACACATTCAGTTAAAAGCAATATTCAGTGTAAATGTATTGGGGAATACATAAAAACTATACCAAACCCTTTTGTCAGAAACACCATCCATCTCAATACCATGTTGCTGTTGCATCATTCTTGCGAGACTTAAATAACATCTGAAATGAAGGTTCTCAACTGCAAACACTTGACCATATGCTTACTTTACAGTTGTGAATAGTCCACTTGAATATGAGAACTGTAGTCTTCTTCCAGTTTCATTCAATGGGAGTTTTGTTAACCAGAGTTTATTGGCCTTGGAGCAAGCCCTAGAAGAACATCTCTGTCAGGAAAATAAACAGACTGCAAATACAGGAAAAAATCTGTACCTGATTGCTCTACACTTGTGCTTTTCATGAATGACTGCCTGAATAAGATCTGGATTTTTGCAGGTTGCATTCATGGCTTCGATGGCTACTCACTTCAGCAACCAGAACAGTGGAATCATCTTCAGTAGTGTTGAAACCAACGTTGGGAATTTTTTTGATGTCATGACCGGGAGATTTGGTGCTCCCGTGAATGGTGAGCATTTGCAAAACAAAATAATACAATTCTTGGACCTATAGGGAGAAGTGTGGTCAGTAAGGATGAGACACTATTTAACTGCCTTTGCACTCACTCTGCATACTTCTTGCTACCTACTGTCCAGAACTGAGCAAGCCAAGCAAGGCCTTGTCAGCCAGTGAGACTAGTGCTGACACAAAGGCAGGAGGAAGAGGCATGGCCAGGACTGGGGAGGGAGCAGCAGGACAGCCTGCTTTGCTGTGGCTCTTAGCCTTTCAGCCACTGTGATGACAGAACCATGGCCTTGATGTTGTAGCAAGCAGCAGCAGCTTCCCAGTTGCCCCCTCTGCCTCCTGTCAATCTCTTCAGCCCCATCTTCCCCCATACCGGTTCAACTGTGAGCTGACCTGCAACAGATGTGTGGCTGGAAATCAGGCATTACATTTCTTCATGGGTTATTTTTTAGCTGCATTAACTCCCCTACACCCCCCACCCCCCCCCCCCCCTATGCAGCTGTGGTGCAGGAAGAACATCCCCTGCCATATGCAGAATGAAAATCAGATTTTGGAACACTATAAGCAGAAGCAAAATATCTGCTGACAACTGGAAGGCAGTTTTGTCCACAGCTGTTATGTTTTCCAAGCAAAAAGCACAAATCTTGCAGCATGATTCCTTCTCTCTATGAAGCAAACAAGTTGTATTTTATAACATTTTCAGGGGTGTATTTCTTCACCTTCAATATGATGAAACATGAAGATGTGGAAGAAGTGTACGTGTACTTGATGCATAATGGTAATACAGTGTTCAGCTTATATAGGTAAGTAAAGGGCCAAGCCATTTTAATGTACCAGGCCATTTTAATGCAAGAAACATTTGTATGGATGTTATAGCTTGTTCACATTTCAAGAAACATAAAACTGTTCATTTTTTGGAAGAAATTCTCTAGGGTAAAATAAACAACAAGAAAAACAATTTTATTTTGCCATCCTTGGCTTATATATTTGGAGCATACACACCACAGATCCTGGACCTAAAATTTAGCCTTGATCACAATTTCCTCAAACTCAGGAGAAGAGTTAGCACTGCAAGTCAGGGTTGGAGTTCAGTGGTATCATGCTGTCACTCTGCTAAAATATATCTTCATCCTCATTTTGCTTGTCAGAGAAAGGAAATAATGAAGTGTTCAGTGACTAGTTATAGTCTTGTTAACATGATGGCAGAGCAATTTACTTTAAAGTTGGAAAGTGTTTAAACTGCAGTAGTAAGGATGAGTAAGAAGCAAAGATCTTCCATTTACTGGCTTTTTTATCATTAGCATACCACCAGAGACCGCTTCATCCCCAATAGATCTTTTCTGCAAAAGAAAAAGTGCCTCATTTCTATATCCCCTGAAGCATTGATGGGGTGAGAGGTGGGAGAAAGTGGACCAACACTCAGGCAAAGCCAGGAGATTAGGCCACCTCAAATGTACCCACGTTCCAATGAAAGGCTCAGGATGGAACGAGCTGCCTATCCCTGCTCATTGCCTGTGCTGGGAGCACAGGGGCTCAGCTCATATCAGTCTCCTGGCCTGGAAGCATTTAAAATTAGCTGGTATGAATTCAAGGGAAAAAAAAAAATCATAGGAAATCTGTAGTGTTATGATCAATGAACAGAGTTTCATTTTAAACAAAAATTTTGTTCCTGTGTCCTGGAAAAAAATAAGCCACAATACCAGAATTTTAGAAAGGAATTAAATAATGCACTTAGGTAAGGTGAAAAATTTGACTAGGAGCTCAAATGCAGGAAATTGCCAAAATTTCCTTATAAAGCTGAAAAAACGTTAGCAAGTCTTTCAAGCAAATTTTGCTCAGGATAACAATGTACTTCTTGGATTTTTTTAAAAAAGTTGTTTGCTTGACTCTTGTTGAGAAACAAAAAGCTGACTTGTTAAAATATTCATCCTTAGCTATGAATCCAAAGGGAAAGCAGATACTTCAGGAAACAGTGCAGTTCTAAAACTTGCCAAGGGAGATGAAGTTTGGCTACGAATGGGAAATGGAGCCCTCCATGGGGACCATCAGCGCTTCTCCACCTTTGCTGGGTTTCTTCTTTTTGAAACCAAGTAAAAAAAGGAAACAAACCAATAGATGTTTATCTGAAGAAACATCTTTTTTGGAACTGGTATTTTTCACTGGACTGTGAAATAACATTACAACATTGGAGGATCAAGAAGGCTTGTTTTGATGCAATGTGTTGCTACTTGTGTATCAGAGATGAGCTCAATATATTGAGTAGCTGACAAAGATTCACAGGTTATGTATTATCATCTGGGTTGCACCTATTGAATCATTTAAACGTTGCTATTGCTCTCTTCCCCAAAAGTGAATGAAAAACAAAGGAAAAGAAATTTAAAGAATTTAAAGAGCCATTTACATAAAGTCAATTCATCTCTAAGTATACTTTAGCTAAGTATATGTCAGGAATTGAACAACTGAGTCAAAATTTTGTAATAATTTATGCAGTTCTTGTTACATGTTCATTTAAGTTTGCATCACAGAAACAGGCCTGAATGTTTCATAAGCAGGCTCAGGTGAGACCAGATCTAAAGGAAGAAGTTTGTACTGGATTGGAATCAACTCAAATAGAAGAAAAAATGTGAAAATATAGATGTCAAGGATTCAGGTCTATTGCATTCCCATGTCAAACCTCTGGAGATGTATCTGGTGTCATTTTTCACAGATTTTTAGCATATATTTATGCTTACTTTCTCTCTCTCTTAGAAGAAGAGTGTTAGTAGTTCTTGCCTTAGTAGCAGCTTGAAGCTAAGGTAATTTAGTTTGCAGTGTGAAGGGGATCAGGCAGGGGAACTGTAATGTTTCCTCCTAGCCTTAGAATATTTAAAACCTGATGTAACCGAATGCAGGGTGTCAAAGCAAAGGCATATATGCTAGAGAAATCAGGACACGCCAACAGCACAGAGATACACAAACCTTGTGGTGTTTGGAGCTCCTTCAGAAGGATGTACCCTGTAATATTGCATATTTACTTAACAGTGAAGTCGTTGAAACAGCTTTCCTAGCAGCCTTCCAAGAATCAGTATTTCAGGAAAAGACATTGCAAAGCAGCAACAGCTAAGCCGGTTTAGTATTTAACTGGGGAAAGCAAATGCTGGCTGGCTCAGAAGCTCTGGTCCCAATCACTGGGCCACTCTTCAGCAGTAATATTTGTCACTGGCTTTTCAAATTTTGGGTACCTGAAATTCTGTCTTGCTATTTTCATTTGAGTAAGCACCAAAGTCAATACTGAAGTTTGAATGTATCTTATTCTGGCTCTCCACACATAAGTTAATGAAATTATAAATTCCTTTTTAACAGACATTACATTTTAATCAGACATTACCTGCCATTAATGTATAACAAGAAGGTGGGGTTAGGAAAATATTTATCTACAATTCTTTTATACTGGATGCAGGTATCAGCAGCACAACAATAGAGCAAAAGAACCAAAATCTGCCCTGTGAATTTGTATGCCCTTGTACATGTTCCTAGCGTATGCAACCACGACTTACGAAGAAAAATGCATGTTGATACTTGATGATTATGACGTGATTTTTTAGTTTTATGCATCAACCACTGAAAATATTAGCTTTAATGAACTGTTGTCTGATGAGTTTTTATCATTTCTTTATGAACTTGGGTCAGGTTTGTGCCACATGGGTTTTCAAAACCTGACACCATGTTATTTTGTTAAGCTTACTTTGTAAAATGTGCATTTATCCAATAAAGATTAATGGTTACAAAACTATACTAGTTTGTTCATATCTATATTTAGCAAGGACATTACCATTTGGAGACAATGGAGAGATTTTTTTTTTAATATGCTTTTCCTAAGCATTTATTTTGCTACTGAATGGGAGAAAGCCAGCATTAAGGGTTAAAATATATTTATTTTACACTTGTGTGTATATATACACATATATATACATAAAATTTACATCTGTAAGGTTTCCTTTGGGGACTTACTTTTCCTTTGTGATATGGCCATTTTAAGCCATTTTGATCAGAATAAAGCACTTAGGAACTGTAAGACATACACTCATTTTAAGCTCCTTATTATCTTATTATCTACTGTAATGGCCATAATATAAAAGAAAGTCATGTTTTGCCATACCCATTTTGTGTTATTTTCACAAGTTTTGTGCAACTTGGCCTGCTAAGAGGGTGACTAAGAATTACCACAAAGGTTTCTGACAAACAACATGCAGCCTGGTCACAGTTCCAAGGTTAAAGATAAACAGTTTTCTATACCAAGGTTAAAACTTCCTAGATTTTGAAAGAAATCTCTGCAGTGTTTTTTTTTGTTTGGTTTTTTTTTTTTTTTCCAAAATTACTGCATGCAATCTCTGCTGATTGAGTGTCATAATACTTTACAAATAAATAGTTAACTTACATATTAATTTCCTTCAAAGGAAGAAGGAAGATCCTTCAAAATACAGCAGCTGATGTGAATATCTGTGTGTGTATGTGTGTTTTTGTTCTTTAAATTAACAAGCTTTATATTCAGTAAGTCATGTGGCATATACAATTTTTTTCCTCAGGAATATTCATGAAGATTAGTCATCTTTTGATTGCTGCTGATAATTGAAAGCCTCTTGCTTAGGAGATGCTAAAGACAAAATGTCTTCTGTCAGAGACTTTTATCCTCTGTTATAAAATACATAGTATCTTGTAATTTGTGTTACGACTGAGAAACCTTCTGGAAACTGCAAAGCTGTAATTTGGAGTATACTTAATGGCTTCTTGTCTTGCTAAGATGAATCTGTATCTCTCCCACTCCCCGAGCAGCCAGATTTAACCAAAACTTGGCAAGAACAGCAAGCCCCTGCCTGCCATGAGAGCTGTGGTTTGGTAGGTGGTATTCTGCCTCTGTGGTAGGCACTGGCATCCTGGCAGCAGAAAATGCTTCTCAATACAGAGCCAAGATGAGCTCTGCTCTGTGTGAAACACCACCCCCAAATCCTGGTCCTCCCTTTGCCCAGAGTTCCAAGGACTGCTGTCTTTCCTTGCGACATCCTTGCAAGGCAGCAGCTCTCATCTCCAGCTGCGTCACGAGTATTAATTGCTGCATTTTGCAAAACAGGGCTGTGTGCCCCTCGAGATGTGCTGGGTGCACCCCCTTGGCAAGGGTAAAACACAACTTCTGTGCAGAAAAAACATGAACTAGAATGAAACCAGACCAGGGGAAATGTTACAGGTCTGGGTCCCAGTGTCACGTGTGGTGTTTAAACAAAGGAGAAAGCAGTTTAATTACAAATCTGTGAGAAAAGAAAGTTTATGGTTTTACTTTCAGCAGTTAGTCCATGGCCTGACTGACTTGATTCTGAAGAATCAGTTTAGACTGACAATAGTTTGCAGCTTCAGTCTCACTGAAAAGCCTGTGAGCCAAAGGAAAATCTTTAAATAAAGTAGTAATTTTATAAAAAGAAAATAATGAACCAACTTTTACTCAGATGTTTCATCTTGCCCTCTCTTTCATTGAGCTTCCTATGTTGCAACCTGCTGTTTTCTGAAGCAGTTTTTAATAAAGGTGGCTTTGAATTAAGACTTTGTTTGCCTCCTTCTTAGTGCAGATTATTAAAATGATTCTTTTGTGCTCAGAACAAAAAAAAATCATAGAAGGACAAAACATGCAGTGAATCATTGAGTGGTGTGTGAAAAGATCCACAGTTCTTAATTTTGGTGAATCAGTAGCAAAGTTTCTCTATTTTGCAGTTAGTTCTGCTTCAACAACCAAAGAAAATACAACCTGGGTGATCAGTTCGGATTTAAAAATCTGAGGCAACAGAAGGCTGTCATGCTCAGACACTAGTGAAGGAAGTCACAAACTCTAGAAACTACCCTCATAAATTAAAAGAACTTGATAGAAGGTGCACTTCCTAGTATGACCACATTCTCTCTTACATCAAAGAGCAAGAGCTCCTGTAGTTCTTGGGCCAAACCACAGAGTTTTAGGAGTTAGAGCATCTGCAGCCCCCTGTTAATTTCCAGTGTTCTGCCACTGGACTGAGGAGCTCAGTGCACAGGTGTTGACATGAAGACTTGAGGATGACAGTGGGAGAGGCTCAATTTTGTGCATCTGCTTTTGAAATGGGGCAGGCCATCCTCCATGAATACATTCACGGATTAATAAAACCCATGTGGGGCAAGGTTTTACTAAACAAAGAGATTCCTTGTACTAACCGGTGAAAAATGGACTATTCTCCTGCTTTTCTGGAAACAATCCATCAGACATTAAAAAAAAAAAAAAAAATACAAAAAGCAGTGTTTTTAAAGAATCACATTAGTACAACACCAAGAATGGAAACACCCATGTTCAAATTATCTTTGACATCTCAGCTTTTGCTTCCTGTGAATGTGTCTCATGGTGTGTTCCTCCCATCATCTAGTCACATGCTACTTCTTGGCTTTGTCCAGCAGCAAGTATGAGATGCTTGCTGAATAAGGGCTTGCCCATATACTGGAATGTGAATGAAATGAATATATAGAACATCTTCACTCAGTAACTCCATCCAGATGTACAGTTAACGAGGCGCTTCTACTGTAGAAAATAGTGCACATGAATATGTAAGAAAGATCAGAAGAATTAAACTAACAGCAGCAATCTTCATTTTAGGATAGATCTACGAGCTTTGTTTTCCAATCCTGGCAAATTTTTGACAGAAAAACACTCCAGACTCTCACAGCACAGTAAAGATGATGAAAGTCAGGAAATCTGCAAAGACTAGGATTTCAGGCTAGGAAATTGGAATTCAGAGTTTGTGCCATTCTGCCACGTGCTAAGTCCTGGTCTGCAGCTGGAAGTGCTGGATGGAATTTGTCTCCCATTCATTTTTTGAACTAGAAAATAGTAGCAGCATGGTTGTTTCGAGAAAAATCGTTCAGATATTGCATCATATCAGATCAATATTTTCTTTCCTCCAAGACTACCTGTTCCTCAGAATGCTTGCTTTGTCAAATTATTAAAGGATTACAAAATAAATAACATATATTAGGCATGCCATAAGGCATACAATAAATGGCTCATGGGAAAGATGATGGAAACAGACCATAAAAACCAAAGTTTCTTAATCCATCGCCCTAGCAAAGCAGGAGAAATTGTCTCTGGTGAATGTGGCAGAGAGCACTATCTGGCAGGAATGGCTCACTGGAGGTAATTTTAGGGCAGGATGGCCAAACAGTAGTACATGTGGTGTCCAGCATAGACCTCAAGTCAGTATTTAGGCAAACAAAATTTGGGAATAACCCTGGCCTAGAGTTTCCAGTCTCTACAACTGTGGTTAATAATAAACTCACAGGAAAATATTTATTTTCTCCTGATTACCAAAAAAAAAGATTAGCTATATAAAGCTTCTTGCCATTCTCTTCATCTAAATCATGAAAGCACAGTAATACCATAAATGGTTACTCAAAGGAAAGAAAAATATTTTGCTTCAGTTAGAAGGGTTAAGGTCCAAAGTACAGAAATCACTGTCACAGGTATCAGTAAGCTGTTTTCCAACTTGCCAGAGTATCAGGGGGCAAATTCTGGCAGTGTGAAAGTTAAAGGTAAAGCCTGTTCAGTGCAGCTGGGCCAGATAGTCCAGACCTGACTGGACTAAAAAAAGTCACAGACTGTAGTTTTTCTAGAATTTTAGTGCCCAATTTTAGTGGACAGGGCAGCTTATACAATTACTTTCTGTGGATGAGACAGAGCTTTTATTTCTAAATCTAAAATTCATAATCTCAGACAGACAGAGCCAGATTCTCAAGCAGCATGAATTCACAGCTGCTTTAGAAGGGTATAATGATTTCAGGACAGACATTTTTCTGCTGTGTGGTGGGATGTACATATAGGAGAGTGAGCAGCAAGGTGCAAATCCACACTCAGAAGCACAGAAACATGGAAAGGCAAAATGCTGCTCCAAACTGATCAATCTATTAAAATTGCAGAGATTAAGGTGCTGCATTTGGCAAGGACATTGTACAAGGGACAGTGTGTCTGCCACAACAAGACACGAGGTCAGAAATGTGGAGTACCACCTACACCATCTTTGTGGACATAAAGAAGTGTTATGAACAGAGCACAGCTTCTATTCAGGCAAGGCATAAATGCAAGCTTTGGCATAAAGCAACCATGCCAGAAAGCTCTGACAAGCTTAGGACACAAAACTGCCATCATAAATTCCGTGAGAATCTTTAAAGTTCTCAATTTCAGTTTAATGTAGGCATCTTTCAATTTACTAGAGAAGTTTCACCTGCTACTTACATTTTTAGGCAAAAATAGTTATCAAGATATGAAATATTATAACAGATGTGATGCTTTTTCATTTAAAAAAACCCCCAATACATCTTTAACCATGTATTAAGACAGATTAAATTGTAAATAATATACGTGTGAAAGAGGAGACTCAAGAGTTTGTGTACAGCTGTAACTTCACACTGCTGCCTTGGTATTTTTCCAAAGGACTGAAATGTAAGGGTAATTGTAACCAACAAATCTGAGACCAACTGTAGAATTCTGACATGTAGTTGTAGCCACTTTGTATCACAAAACTGCCTGCATCTCTGCAAGAAATGTTGATATAATTCATAGTATATATAATTCCTTTTTTTTTTAACACTGACTGTGAAATACACAGTTCACAGAATGACACAGACAGCAACTCATTGACATAGTTCAATAAACCACATGAAAGCACACTGGCACAGTGTGGATTCAATCCCAGAACAACTCCTTTCCTATACCTATTACCTCTGCAATGATCAATTCATACAGCCTCCTGTTTCCTGCTGCTTATAAATGAGAAATGTTAAATGGCGTCACATAGATGAACATCACACTGTTTTTACTGCAAGCCCATGCTAGACAAAGCTTCCTTGTTTTTAACAGATATATTCTGCTGACCAACTTGCTGCTTCAGGAGAGTTTGCTGGACTCAAATCATTAGCCTTCATCTCATGGTTAATGAAAATATCTGTTTCTCTCTCATGTCTGTTTATTTCTTGGTTTGCTAAAATCCAGTTTTTCAAATTAGAATTAATGCTCATAAAATGCTGCCCTCACCTCCCTGAAACTGAAATAACTTAATACGGTTCTGACTTAAATGTTTCTGCCACAGAGTACCCACTTTAATTCTGGATGACAACAAAACAGCAGGTGCAAAGGATTGTTCAGTTAAACCAGAGCAAAATTCAGACATTATCCCGTGTGTGATTATGGTGTTATTTAGAAGCGACAAACTAAAGAGCATCAGGTGAAATCAAAGGTGACACAACAAAAATTGCCTGTTCGTATTCAACACAAACTCCAAGACCTGAAGGTGTTAGGAGAAAAATGAAACTGAAAATTAGTCAGAGAAACACAGTGTCACAGTAACATCATAATGTCTGTGAAAACAAACCCTATTATGGAATAGTGTCTCTAAGGGAGATAGATAACAAACAAAACTAGCCAGCTTCATTTGAATGAGAATGGAAATACTTTTCTCCTGGCCATTTCTTGTGGGTGGCACCACAGCAGTGGATATAATCAGTGCCTGCATTACAAAACCTGGTGTCTGCACAGAAAATTAAGGGTATTCCAGCAATAGGTCTGTTACTGTAGAATGAGAAAAAATCTGCATTCATATTTGCAGCCTTTACACATTTTTGTAGTCCAACCAACTTAAAGAAATATATAAAATGAGCACGGAATTGATATTATGGACTTATTTGTTCTGTCTGCTTCCCGGTAACCCGAAATACTGGGAGCAGGGCATAAGTTTGAAAAGCTGTGTCAATACCATGCCAAAGGTTTAATTACCCTTTCCGGATTTACGTCTGTTCCTGGAAGCAGCTGATGCCGCAAGACCAACAGGGCCAGACAGCTCTCTTTAAAGAAACACCTGGGGAAAAAAACCTGTAAGTTTTAATCACATGTCCTGCTCATATCCCATCGTGTGACCTGCGGGGTCTTGGGTGTGTGGGTTTTGGCCCATCCAGGTGCCCCAGCCATGGCAGGAGCCCCAGGCCAAGGCTGTGAAGTGCTGACCCTTTTCCTAACAATGGAGACAGGGACCTGTGGCCCGGCCAAGGGACAGGCTGGAGCCGATGACACCCAGACTCACACTTCAAAGGTTGGACTCGATGATATTGGAACTCTTTTCCACCCTGAATGATTCTGTGACTCTCCCTTCCTTAGGCTGTAAAGGTGTAAAAGCCCAGAGTCTCCTTTGTTCGGGGACCCTACACGGAGGCAGCAGCTCGAGCCGAGGTTTTTTGTTGTTTAGTTATTGCATCACGATTAAATTATTTTAAGGATCTGGTCGTCTGAGCCTCTGCTATGGGAGACCTGGTGTGACTGTTGAGTGTGGGGGCCCGCGCAGCTGCCAAGGGGCCTCGGTCCCAGCTCAGGTGGTGCGAGTGTGACGGTCAGGGTGCCTCCTGGATGGTCGGGCAGGGAAGTTTCCCCAAGAGCAGCTGCGTGCCGACCCCAGCAGCAGGAGAACGCCCACTCCTCCTCCGCGCGACGCCGCGCGGAGGGTACTGGAGCGCCCGTGGGCTGTCACGGGCTCGGGATGACGAAACACCGGGAGAGGCACGGCCGGTGTCCCCGGGTGAGGGGCAGCGGGAGCCCGCCCCGGCCCCAGGGGCCACGCGAGGGCGGGCGGGACGGCCCCCGGGCCGCCTCCGGGATCGGTGTGCAGGCCCTCGCCAGCGGTGGCGATGGCGCTGAGCGGGGTGCGGGTGCTGGAGCTCGCTGGGCTGGCTCCCGCGCCGCTCTGCGGCATGATCCTCGCCGACTTCGGGGCGCAGGTGGTGCGAGTCGACCGCCCACCCCAGTCCGCCGCGGCCGTCGACGTGCAGGCCCGCGGAAAGCGCTCCTTGGCGCTCGACCTGAAGCAGCCGCAGGGCGCCGCGGCGCTGAGGCGGCTGTGCGGCGGCGCGGACGTGCTCATCGAGCCCTTCCGCCACGGTGAGGGGCCGCGGCTGCCGGCGGACAGCACGGGGGCGGCTGCGGCCCGGGGCGTGTGGGGCGAGCGGGAGGCTGGAGCTGCAGGGGCGCGGGGTGCGGCGCTGAGGGGTCCCGGCAGTCTGTGACCTCTGGGGTACTGAGTGGGAAGTGGGCACGGAACGGCCTTGGAGATGTATTTCCTGTGACTGGGTGACGCGTGTTGTGTGGTGGACTTGTGCAGTGCCGCGCAGCAGCCACGCGAAACCGCAGGGGAGGGCCGCGGAGAGCGCTCAGACAGGGCCGTGTCCGCGGCCGGGCTCTGGGCGAGCAGGAGGGTGTCCGAGCCCAGGGGTCACACCGAATGGAGGGCACCCGTCCTGCGTGATGTTGACGCGCGAAAAGATAGGCTAGAAATAAAACCCCATAGACTAGTGTTTATAGATTGCAGCGCTGTAGGTGGGGGGGGATTTCTCCACTTAACTCACCCACCTTTGTCAAGTGCTGTGGTTTATTTATACACTAAGTATTGCTTAATATCGTTATGCCATTATAACATCATCATATACGTGCTGGAACTAATTTACATAATGTTATCTCATGGTTATAAATAGTTCTTTTGCACTGTGCTTGCACTTCCCAGATTTAGGTGGTCTTGGGGGTCTTCTTCTATAAAGGCTCAAGGTCTTCCTCGCATCTGAACTTTTCAACTTTGTCTTCACAGCATTTGCAGTTATATGGTGTTCCTTCTTCTTTTCTGGATCTAACCAGTCTAAATATTTTATTTTGTGGCTAATTGGCTTTACATTTCCCAGTTTCTCATTAGGACATCCTGCTGCTTCCCAATATAGCTATACTTGTCTATTTTTGAAACTATACCTGCCTATTTTGAAACTATCCATCTGGCAAGTTTTTGTTTATTTAAGCATTAAGCAACTAGTTAACCATATGCTAGCTATTACACTGTACAGAAAGTCACGATTTAGGTTATATAGGTATAAAAAGTTAGAATTCAATGTCCAGGCCTGCTGATAAAGTCCAGCTCACGTTTGTACGGTTGCCATGCAGGTCAGAGTCTGAGCTTACAATTCCCCTGAAGACAACAGATCAGACATTATGGTTATACGTTTACAAAGCACGTATCCCAGGGAGATAAATGTAAGAGCAAGTGCTAAATAGAGTAGTATGATTCCCTTATACAGGGTCACTGATTCAGGATCAAACCCGGGTTGTGAACTACAGTCTTTTTCTTCAAACACTGTATTTAATTTTAGGAAGTTGCTTCCCACAAACTCATAATTTCCTGCAAGTCTTAAATCTACTTTATGAAAATTTCTCTTGTGTTTTTGCAAGTACTTTCCACTTTAAACATTAGGTTAAAAGTAAGACAAATTCTTCAACTATTCAGTTATGGAATTTTTCAATTTTTCAAAAGTGTCTTTTAAAGAGAACTTTTGGTCCATTTTTAATTAATACAGTATGTATATTTACTAAATTACCATATTTAGGGGTGCTTAACATCTGATTTTCAGTAGCAGAATTGGCGCTGTTTTAAGATCCATACACCTTTCAGATTGACCACGCTCCCTTTGTTTATAAGCCGTACACAGGCACTCACCTGATGGTTATGTCAGTACCCCCAGTGTTCCTTGAGGATACAGTGCTGTTAGGAAAAATGCCATCAAGGTCAGGTTGGACAGGGCTCTATATACACAGATCTCATTGAAGATTCTCATTGCAAGGGGTTGGACTAGGTTCCTTCCAACCCAAACCATTCTGTGATTCTGTGATCATGCTTCATTGAGGAGTTGGCTGAAATGTTTTGGGATTGTTACAGACAGTTTAGAAATAGGAGACTTTATCAGTTAGACATCACACATCATGGACAGATCGTGTGTCACGAGTAATTGTTTTCATTTGGAAAATGGGTTTATTATTATTGTGTTTCTTATGTTAAAATTGTCTGGTTTACTCCCCAGAAGCTGAGCAAAAAAAATTAAGAAGTTAAATTCCGCTTCTTCTCTGTGGCTAATTTCCTGTATTTTCCTTATGAAATTTTGTTTTCTTGGGTTTTATGGGCACTTGCTTTTTTTTCAGTTGAAAGTGCAGGCAATTTTGTAACTAGACATTAGGTTTTAAGGGCCTGTAAGTGATCTAGGCAAATCTGTGAGCCATCACGAGGCTGGTGTAAAACAGTGAGGTGAGGGCCCAAGTGGCAGAACAGTTTCTTCAAAGGTGTATGTACCATTGACCTTACTGCAATGACTTTGTGACAGCAGAAGGGTTATTTGTCACCCAGTTCTCACCTGCGTGTTTGAAAATCATACACATTACCAAATTTCATCGCTTTCTCCTTGGCAGTAATCACTTGCCACTGCGCAGTAATTAATACAATAGAAATGAGTATTAACAAAATTGAAGGCGTCATGACATTATGGATTAGTTTTGTGAAACAAGCTGGAGTAGTAGATTCTGGGGTGGAACAGGCATTGAAATTACATTATCCCTTCTATTCCAAAATGTGTGGCCCTGCAGTGCCAGTATAGATCATAGGTCAAGGTCTGACCAAGCTGCACTGAACCAATAAGAAAGTATAATTTATTTGCAATTCAAATTTCTTCTCTTAAAACCACTGTTTTAGGACTGCAAGACTAAAATTTTAGCCTTGATTTCTTTATATCCTTGCTGATTCAACTTATATTTCACTGATTTCTAAAAGTTCCTTATTCCCTACATTAAAAAAGAACACATTTACTTGTGTATGGTTCCTGCAGATCATCTGTGGAATAGTGGCATGGTCCATTCACATCAGTGAGTTAAAAGACACAGGAACATGAGGTACTGAGAAATGGTGAGGAAAGTATATTCCAGTGAAATTCAGAAGAATTTCAAGTGATTTTAATATGGAGAATGTAAGAGTGTGCTCCTTCTCTTTTTCCTTGTTTTAGAAGCCTTTGGTAGCTTTTTCTCTCATCCAGTGGTGCATGGTTTTCTGTCAGTCTTTTGGGGAAGTAAAACAGGAAAAAAAGCTGAACAAAAGGGAAAGGACCCTAAAGCCTAATTTCCACTTGTTTTATGTAAAAAAATTATGCAGTATAACGTTGACATTGTAATATGGACACTGAAGTAGAATGTACTACTTCATAATGTGCAGTTCAATTCTGCCATTGTGTAATCTAACTTTGAACCATTATGTTTGGAGTATTATTAAAATTAAATGTGCATTAGAATTCCTTGCTTATTTCTTTGTAAGGTGTCATGGAAAAACTTGGACTTGGCCCAGAGATCCTTCTCCAGGAGAATCCCAAACTCATCTATGCTAGACTTACTGGATTTGGCCAGACAGGAAAATATGCCAAGTCTGCAGGTCATGACATCAATTACTTGGCATTATCAGGTATGCTGTAAAATTTCTTGTTAAATAAAGTTTCTTTCCTCCCTGTAATCAAGACTCAAGAACTTGTTGAAAGCAGATAGCTCAAAATTTATCTGAGGTGCAGTCTGATGAAACACCTGATCAGAAGTGTCTCTGGCAGTGAAATGGGGGTTTCCTTACAGTGTGCTTTTCACTGATGCTTTCAGTCAGCTCTAGCACTTGCTTAGGCCCTCTGTAAACTTCCTCACAAGTCAAAAACTGATCAGAAGAAATGAGGATGTTTTCTGCCAGGTTATTGAGGTGAAGCAGTTCATTAAGGGATCCAGCAAACCAATCAGCACAAGAAAGGAAGAAACATGTACTGAACAGGCTGTTTGTTTTGCCAGCAGCAGGAGCCAGTCACAGGCTGGATTAGCATGTCTTTCCAGGTTGTACACTATTTTCCTTCCTTTGTGCTACTCCATCTGAATAAAGTAGCTGAATATTTATCTGAAGAGAGGATTAAAGTTTTTCTTTAGGACCTCTCTCCTAGGAAACCCGTATATTTAGTATACTGAGTTGCATATTATTTTGCTTGCTTGTGATTTTTTTGAGCAAATTAAAACTAGGCAGCATAAGACAACTGAGCTCTTACGCTTTTCTGCTTGTAAATATGTCTCCACTGATACTAATGCAAAGGAAATAGGCTTCAAATAAAGTGTAAATGCTACACTTCATTAAGGTATTGTGGACTTTATGCTGGTTTTAAGTGCTGTGATTCTACAAGTATGCAGCAGCAAACACTAACAAAATTACCCAACCCTGGTGATGCCCATCCATGCATGGCCCTATCTTCTGCTCTTCACACTGCTTCTGTCACTGATGCTTCTCTGAACCTGTGAAGAAGGAGAGAAAGTGGCCCAAAAGTTCTTGGCTTCCCACTGGATAAAGCAGAGGCAATGCAAACCTGGTGATCTGGTATCACCTACTATGAGGAGTTGTGTTGTGGAATTAAATTTCTTTAAGGATGGGTTCAGTCTTCCCTCATTGTCAGCTTCCTTGTGGATGATTTCTCTGGTGCACTCTCATCTTCACTCATATTTATTAAGGTGGAGTGTAACTGGGCTTATGATATAATTTTTTGTACATTTTTTTTTGGACATCTCGTTTGGCCTCTTCGATACTACCTGTTCTAGTTTGTCTGTGGGGAGACTGTCCATCTCCCTTTTTGGGATTCCCTTCTGCCTACCCTGCGCCTGTATAGCTTGCCTTGTAAGCGGGTGCTCTCTTCCACCTAGACTAGAGTGGGGAGGAATCCTAGATGACAGTCTGGGGTTATGCCAGGTACGTCTTACCTCACAAGTCTCTGGCTGGCTTACTGTTGTTCTTGCAGGACCATATTTTTGACCAAAATTGATTATTCTAGGGTGACATCTCCCCAGGTCCACATCTTGCCTTCCTGGGCCTGGGTATCCCCTGCAGAGGAAGAGGTGGTACTTAGAGCAGCAAGGACTCTTTTAAGGGGACCAAAGCCTGTTACATTCCTTGCAACTGAATACCAAATAATTTTAGAGAGTCAGGAAGCCCCCGAATTGGAGAAGTCATTCTCTCAGCATCTACTGAGAGCATCATGGGCGATTCCTGGAAGGGGAGTAGTTGACGGTTGTCCATCATTTGTAGACAGGCTGCTTTATGGACCATCTCCAGTAATTGGTCTGGAGTCCCTTCTATAACAAGGGGATCACCTCTCTGCAAGGGATCTAGACTGCCAGCCCAATATCCAGCTCTCTAGGTCAGAGACCACGGTGCCCGGTGGTCTCCAGTGGTGAGGAAAACGCCGGGACCCCAGGAGCCCTCTGCCTCCTTTTTGCTGAGTATGATCTGGTCTCCGCCACTTAAAGACACATGCCAGACATACTCAGTTTGGGTCTCGCCAGGGCGGCGGCCAAATTGCCCTGTCAGTTCAGCCAGCTGTGAATGGCATCTCTTTAGCTGTTCTATGGGAAGCCTGATCCAGGTCGTTTTCGTAAGTAAGGGAACAAGGGCGCTGCCCGTGACGGCATCAGCAAGCATCTCTGCCGGGATCAGCGGGCCGGCTCCTCCCGGCCGTGCGGTGGCGTCCCGTGCTAGCACGTGCAGTGAAACCTGCTGCAGGCTGCCACTATGTGTTCTTTCGTCCTACAGCTTTCCCTGCAGGTCGGCCTTCCGAATCTGCAGGGTCTTTACCAGCCTCTGTAAAGACTCGATCGCTGTCATCTCCTGGCAATGCCGAGCAGCTCTCTCTTGTACAGCGGCAGCTAGAACTGTCCCCAGGACGGCGCAAATGGCCCCTTTACCCCTCCCGGGCTTAGACTTCGCTTTTGCCCGCAAGGCTACAACCCGGTCTATAATGCTTTGAACACTGTGCCAGTGGTCCCCAGCCCACTCTAGTTCCGTCACAGAGGGTCTAGCTCTGAAGGTCTCCAAAAAAATTAAGAGGGAGGATGGGTCTCCGCCCTGCTCTCCAGCTACAGCACAAGCACTCATTGTTAGTGTTTTCTTGGGCAGACAACTTTCGGGGAGGGTCACGCCTTATATTCTCGAAGTATCCGACCTAAGCATCCCCCAAAAGCACACAAAAGGTTTACTTAAAAGCACTCACTGAAGAGAGAAGGGATGAAACAGCTTCCCGAGGAGGGTCACCCCAGAAAACTTCCAGGTGCCCCGAGAAAGCACACCTCGGCGTAACAAACCTTACAGCACTAAGCCAATTAACTGCTCAAAAACGGTATTATGCTTTCCAGAAAGGGCCACAATGTAACAACTTCTTAATTGCCGAGAGATAGAAGACTTTCTGAGAGGACACACCTTAGATAACGTGGAGGCATCAGGTTTCAGGGAGGTTCACACCCTTTGTTTTTTCTTTCTTTTTAAAGGCTAAAGGACAGCTCTCCCTAAAGCACACACTAGAAGATGAAAGATACAAAGCTTTCCTTCAGGACCATACCACCACTGCCACTAATTTAAATGTCGCGTTCCACTCAGGGGAACTGCGAAGACTTCTTTTAAAATGGATGGTCAGGAATGAAATTAAGCCATACGAGGCAAATGTTGTATCTGAGAACCGTTTATTGGTAACAAAAACAAAAGGAAAAGGAGTTGCCCAAATGAAAGAAGGCTGGAAAAGACAACAAAGAAGGAAGGAAAAATGGAAAAGGGAGGGGGCGGAGGAGAGAGAGAGAGAGGAGAAAGGAAAAAAAAAAAAAAGAGGGCGTTACCACCAGCAGGATCAGGCAGCGCCGTCGATGCCCACGAGGTGGATGGAGGGTGTGCATGCTGCCTGCTTGTGGATGGCTCCTGCGGCGATGGCGACTGGACATGAGATGCGGGAGCACTTGGGCAGGAGGTGCTAAACCCTGGAGAGGGTCGCTGCGAGGATGGCGGCGTTGGGCTGCTAAGACGCAGGCAGGATTGAACGTAGGGGGCTCAGGGAGGGAAGCTGGGACAAAGCAGGCAGGGCATTGGTCAGGGACACAGGGAGCCAGGACAGGTGCGAGGGCAGGAGAACCAAAAGGCAGGCTGGGGCCAGGTCCAAAGCCCCCAAGTCAAAAAGCAAAAGGCAGAAGACCCCAAAAGCAAAAAAGCGCAGTCTCCAAAGCCGCCAAAAGGCAACTCTCAAAAAAGCCTCAAGCCAAAAAGCCCAAGCCCAAAAAGCAAGTTTTGAAAAGCCCTGGGTCTCATAATATGGTTTCTTTTATGCCCCTTGGCTTCTCCCAAAGTCAGCCAGACAGTGCATCAGAACCATGCAAGTCTCAGGAAATTCTGACCATGTATTCTGCAAGTCTCAGATCTTATCCACAGACATATGAAAGGGAATTGCTGTGAGGCAACTACAAAGAGTAAGGTCATAGTGAAGAGGTTATTCAGGATGGCAGAGAAATGCTAACAAATTCAAAGCTCTGACTGAAGTCAACTGGCTTAGCCTTTGCTCTAATTCCCTTCGTTTCTGCATAATTGCTGGCATAAACATAGGTTCCCTGTGTTTACATTGCATGCAGTCAGAGATAATCTTCCTGTGCTAGTCACCTGTTCTTACATGCAACCTTTTTTCCCCCAAAGGTAGTTGAAGAGGGAGGGTAGGACTGAAGCACACTTCTCAGTGTCAGATCCTTTGTTATGATTATTAGTTCACTGGTTATGAGCACATAAGACTCTACATCTCTATTTTTACTTCAAAATATTCAAAGAACAATTTACCAAAGTTGCTTTGAGACATGTTCATAATACCTCTTATGGGTGACATTCAAGTCATGTACAAAATACTAATACAGAATTACTGCACACAGAGTTGTGGTTTTTTATAAAATTTTGTCCCTGTATAGCCAAAATATCAATGTTTATCTGCGAGACTTTTGTTAATCTCTTTAATTAATTACATCTTCACTAATGTGATTTCATGTATTTTTATTCTTTTGTAAATAACTATTTTTGTGAGTAACTATTTGCGAGGACACAGCCAAGCAGACATAGAAAGCAGTAGAGGATTGCTTTATCCCTTATTTACTTGCATAGATTGAAAAGAATGAAACTTTAATTGTAGAAATGAATGTTTATAATTAATTTTATGCTTATCCTTGCTTTGTTTTCTCTTCTGTCAGGTGTGCTGTCAAAGCTGGGTAGAAAAAACGAAAATCCTTATGCACCCATAAATCTTCTGGCTGATTTTGCTGGTGGTGGTGTCATGTGTGCAATGGGCATTGTTATAGCCCTCTTTGAACGTGCCAGATCTGGCAGAGGGCAGGTCATTGATGCAAGTATGGTAAGTTTGGTCTCAAGGAACATGGGGTTTCTCAGGTTTGCTTGGGTGTTCTCCTGCTCTAAATCCATGAAAAAGAGGAGATTGGAGCTGTTCGTAAGGTTTAAAATTGAGAATTTGGGAAAGTAAGTGATCTCATAAAATGGCTATTCCTTCACATGCAAGCAGTTTTCATGAATCACTGCTGCCATAGCATCCTTATGACATGGAACACATACCGCAGCCTCCCCCCTCTGCCTACTTTTGCCCATCTGCCGTCTTTACAAAATATTAGCTGTATATATTTGATGAGTAAGTTTGGTGTATGCATATAGGGTGTATAATAAACAATTGACATACTGCATAACAGCAAAAATGACAATCCTATTGGAATTAAAACTTGCATTAGCTTCATTCAAGATACATCTTCTTATGAAGTTGTGACAGGTCATATCTTATTAGCTGCACTGTTCCCTGGGATAGTTACACTGCCATGGATCATTGCCAAGAAGTCAATTTCAAACACTTTGTGAATGCACTGTAGAATAAATGAAAGGCTAAATTATCTTAATAATGAATATTATGGATTTTTTTCCACTGGAGGGCCACCCACTTACACACAGAGGAAAAATACTTACTTACATTTATCCTTGAAACGTATGTTATCTGCATTTCTCGTTCTCCTGTTTTTAATTTTAAAGAGTATTGCAGTTAAAATTTGATCTCCCTTTGAGGCATTGTACAGTGAAGTCTAAGGTTTGGCCTTAACAAATCCCTATGTTGAAGTGGTCTTAAGAGAGTAGAATAGCAAGAGATGTTGGATTTCTTAACTTCACTTTTTGACAAATTCACATGATGTTCTCAGAAGCAGTCCGTGGCATTATGATCTAGATGAAAATTTTATGAGAGCAATGCAAAACAGGACTTGTGTTTTTACTGCAACAATAGTTATTAGAAGTTGATTGTCAAAATGAAAAACTTACCAAGTGGAGCTCTACAGATGTTTATTGGGGGTTTTTTCTGCATTTCCTTCAATAAGCTGAATGACAGATGAGCGATTGTGTTTGGTAAATTTACATATGATAGACATACATGAAGGACTACAAGTATGTTGGACTTGGATTAGAATTGAAAATGGTCTTTTCAGTTTGGAGCAGTGACCTGAAAAAAATTGGCTGCAATTCATGGATACTGCTGCTCTGTAGGCAGAAACAACAATGAACTGCACAAATGCAGTAAGAGAGCAATTGGCTAAAGTACAGTCCTGGGGGTTCGTAGTAGTCACAAGCTGAACATGAGTCAACAATATCATGTTGCTACAAAACACATACATACTGTATTAGGATGTATAAACAGGAAATAGAGCCAGCAAAGTTTCTGAAGCAATTCTTCTAACCTATTTAATGTTTATGAAGTCTCAGGAGAATTATGTTTCTGATGCTGACCATCATCTTTCAAAGCTGCTGATTTGAGGAAATCCAAGTAGGACAACAAAAATTATGACTCGAAAAACATGAACTAAAAGAAAAATTGAAGGAGATTGTATATTTGTGAAAGAAAAACTGTGGAGAATTGTGACAAGTCTTCAGATATTGAAAAAGATACTTCTTGTAGTTTGTAGTATTACCAAATTTTCTTTATCATACTTCATAGAATTAAAAGAATTTGTTAGAAGAAGAATCAGTTAAGTTTGCTAATGTTTTAAAGAAATTTGCAGCTCATTT
The DNA here is from genome assembly GCA_013397795.1 of Orthonyx spaldingii. Classification (NCBI taxonomy): domain Eukaryota; kingdom Metazoa; phylum Chordata; class Aves; order Passeriformes; family Orthonychidae; genus Orthonyx; species Orthonyx spaldingii. Next base: position 581,924 of record VZTJ01004278.1, read on the forward strand.
GGAGTGGAATGTGTTGTGGGGTTTTTTAAGCCCTTAAAAATTGTCTCTTCCAATTTTTTTCTTGTCTTGTCATAATTGCAGGATTTACAGTTCCCTGCTGATGTGCCTGGTGACCTTTGAAATGGATGGAATATTGTCCAGTATCACAGGATGTACTTTACCTGGCATTTTGTCATATTCTTTATTTCTTGAATAGACTTTCAGTGACACAGTTGATGAAAATCATACATGTATCATCATCAGCAAAAACAATTAAATGGACTGAGTGGATGAGCCTGTTTTTACACCTAAGTTTTTTTTGTGGAAGAGAATATTTTTAAAATCACAACACCACAGCATTTCAACTGTTTTGTTTTAACATTATTTTTTATTTAACAGACCCATTACTTAAGTTGTTGTACAGTTTAGGTAGTCTGAATATGTTAATGACTCAGACACAAGGTAGAATTTTCTACAGTAGAAATTGCACTGTGCAAAAAGTAGATACTGGGTCCTGCATTTCATCTGTCTGTCTCAGAAGAATTATGTGCCTGGCCTGAACTGATTCATGCTGACTACTGTCTCTTCTCATTGACTCTGTAAGGATCATTGCAATCCTACAGGAAGACAAATAGTTGCCATGTGGAGTGGACACTGCGATCTGACACAGTAGGCACAATTGTAGCTCTGCATTCTTGCACCACAGTGAAACAGAGGCATGTGAGTCAGGGCCACAGTTTGGGTTCACTACAGTTTCAGCCACAGAAACTTCTGCTGATGGTAGGCATCTGACTGAGCATAACTCACTCTTTGTGAAAAGACAGCCACAGGAAAGGATGCTGGTAATGATCGCTTGCATAATAGTCTCATGGCAGGACTATTTAGCAGTCCAACAGAAGACTGAGGTTCCAGGTTTTTTTCAGCCTGGAGGTATTCAAAACCAAAACTGCCACATCCTAGAAGCCTTCATCAGTCACGAGGATAAAGGTTAGGCTGGTGTGATTCATTCTCACTTTTGTTTGAACTGTTTTCAGTCTGCAGAAAAAACAGAAAGCTTGCAGAGCAGACAGATCACCCAGTGGGGTGGTGCCTCTGGATTCTTGTGCCTGCTTCAGAGACTTCAGATGTTTTTAACATGAGGGAGACATTAAGTGAAATATATAACTGTTACTTTAACCATTCTGCAATTAGACTTAAGTGGAGTCTCCCCAGGTTATCCTTCTCATGTTGTAAAAGAAGGTGACCACATTAGTGAGTGTGTGGTGCTATTTTTATATGCCTTTGGAGGTCTGGTGTAGATGTTAAGACACTTTTTTTACTTGACTCTGAATTGCAGTGGGCCTCAGGCAGAACCTAGCTGTCCAGTTGCCCAAACAGGGATATTTCTCAAGTCCCTATACCAGTCAAAAACAGATGTGCTGTATTATTTTAAGTGTTTCCAGGTAAGTAACACATAGGTATTTACAGGTACTGACTAAGAGTTTTGTCGGCACCGAAATCTAATTTTCAGTTGGGGTTTATTCTGATATTTCCCCCGTCTTTTATTATGTTTACTTTCAGTGCTTTTTGTGTAATACTAATTTTTTTTAGTATGAGTAGTACAAGATCAGATCATTAGTAAAACAAACTTTATTTTAATATCCTTGCAATAATTTCGCAGACACGTAGATGAAGGTATACAGTATTGTCTCATATGAAAGTACTTACTGTCTTTAACATGTGACAGTGAGGACAGATGTATTCCTGTCCTTGAAGCAGTACTGGAGAAGAGCCCAAGTAACCCACATTAAATGAAGAAGCCTTCTGGACTGCATGCTTCAGCAATTTGCAGGTTTTAAATTCTTGCTTACGAAGGTAGAAACTAATAAATAGATCCTTCTGCATGAAAATTTAGTAGCCTTTTGTTTTGGTGTGGTATCTGTGGTTTTTTCTATAGACAGTATTAGGTTAGTTTTATGCAGCTGAAAACACATGAATCAAGTGATACTCAGAATAATACAGCTCAGGTTTTAATCTCTTCTACAGGATTATTTCTGGCCATACACTGCTAACTGGCCTATCTTTGCTCACAGTACTTTCAGTACAGTTGAAAGAAAATTAATTGTGCTGATGAGCAAAACTGTAGGATATGATTTTGCTTGAAAGACTGGTCCAACCTTGATAATTACTGAAAGGCTGAACAAACTGTATTTTCAATTGGTTATACTCCACATAGACAAAATTTTGGGGAGCAAGTTGGAACGGGATTAATTATGTTTTCTAGTGCTGTATTCATCAGACACTTGTCTCTGTAGAGATTATTTTGTTACGTGTCTGTAGCTGCCAGTGATGACAGTGGGAGAATAGCTTTTGTTGTAACTTCGTGTTGGAGATTTGATTTAGTTTCCTTCAATTTTTCTTCTAAAAAGAGCAGTCTTCCTATAGTCAGTATATTTAAAGGAGATAAAAATTTGGTATTTATAGGATTGGTACAGGCATCTTGTCTTCCAGAGGTTTAGAAGGCTACTGTCAGATGCTTAATGTTATATAGAGCCAAGAAGCTTTCCCATCACTGGAAATTACTCACTCATTCTGAATATCTAATGACTCTAAACTTGCTAAATGAGGAAACTTGGTGCATTGAAAGTGTGAAAGTCCATCTGAAGCTGCCTTAACTACGTTCATACTCTTTCTTAGTTTCTAATTCTAGACGATTTCACATACGCAAATGTGAATTAAAAAAAAATTTAGAAATTAACTGCTTATCAGAGATTCTGTCCTTAAAAATCTTAGCAAAGGGCAGAACTGGTAGTAGCTTTTTATTGTTTTGTTTTATACAGAATTTAGGTAACCTGCCAACTAATTTACTGGAGCTTTTATTTTTTTTTTCTCTATATCTTCAAGGTAGAAGGAGTAGCATACCTAAGTTCTTTCCTGTGGAAATCACAAAATTCAGGAATTTGGAGCCGACCTCGAGGTGAAAATCTGCTCGATAGCGGTGCGCCTTTTTATGAAATCTACAGGACCTCTGATGGAAAATTCATGGCTGTTGGTGCCCTTGAGCCTCAGTTCTATAACCAGTTAATAAAAGGTGAGTAGGTTGGAGCAGTTGTTTCATAATGGCAAAGCATGATTGAATGAATTCTTTAATTGTTGATTTTGATTTGTGGTACGTGGTTATGTGATTTCTTTGTAAAAGCCAAACACTTCCTGAAGCTAGTTGGGTAGTTGTGTAGCAGTTTAATTGACTTTCTTCTTCCAGCAATTAATTTATTTCCTTTTCACCCTCTGCAACTATACTTAAATCTCCAGGGGTTTTTTTGGACTTGTTTTAATGGTAGTCTGTGATGTGACTGGAGCACTAAACAACTTTTTCTGGAAATCACTTTTTTCAAATGATTGTGAATATACTTTTAAAAGAAAACCTAATTTCTTGGAATTGCAAATAAAATTCAAGAAATTTCAGTTATTTGCACTGTAATTTTAAAAAATCTGTTTAAATTGTTTCAGAAAGGAGTATTCACTGGAAGTAGTTCACAGTATTTCTTGATAGAAAAAATTTTTGTTGAAGGAAATTCTGCTTTAGTAATTGATTTCCACCACACTATTTCAGAGTGCCTTTGGTGTCTGCCTGTGGATATAATATTTGTATTTGGCTAATACTCTTTAAACATGACTATAAATTATGATTTATCTCTTTGAGACCCTCGAATGGGTTATGCAAAATATTTAACTGCATGAAATTAAAACAAATTTTCAGATAAAAATATATTTACCTCTGAACTGTTTATGTGCTTCAAACTTTTTATCAAATGCGCTTTTACCTTCTTACTGGTTATTTAATTTAATTTTTTTTCTATTGTGTTTATTTGGTAGATTGCCATGCTTTCTATACAGAATTTATGAAAATATAAAAAAAAATCATGACAGAATTTTGTATTTATTCTTTTTTCGTTGAATAGAATATGAAGGCTTTAAGAAGTTCTAGATTTAATTTTACTTTTGCTTAATGAGTTGAAGGAATGTCAACAAAGGATTCCTAAAATGGATGTACCCAGAGCTATGTGAACCACTTTTGTCCCTGCATGACTCACACATGGCCAGACTTCTCTCAGTGAGCATGTCAGGGGAGTAGTTCCTTATTCTTGCCCAGTCTCTTTCCCACTGATTATTCCTTGAATTGTAGCATTCCTTGAATTGTCTCTGTGCTACAGTTTGTACTCGTTTTGGCTGGGATAGAACTGAATTTCTTCACAGGAGCTTGCATGGGGCTGTGATTTGGATTTGTGCTGGAAGCATACTGGTAACGCAGGGATGTTTCAGTTCCTGGTGAGCAGCACTTGCACAGCACTAAAGACTTTTCTTCTCCTCACCCCACTCCACCAGCAAGAAGCCTGGGGGTGCACAAGAACTGGGAAGGGATCACAGCCAGGAAAACTGACCCCAGCTGACAGGGACAGTCTGTACCATAGGACACTGTGCTCAACAATAAAAGAGGAGAGGAGGTTGGTGGGTGATCACTGCTCAGGGATAGGCTGAGCATCGGACAGTTGATGGTGAACAATTGTTTTCATCTGCAGCTCTTGTCTTTCTTGTGTTACAGGGTTGTAAGGTGGGGAATGCCTTTGGTGAGCAGAATCCTAAAGAGAGAGCTTGTTCTGTGTGCTTTGGCTTTGTTTTCTTGCAGCCTGTGAAGTTCCTCAAGTTCTTGACAGCTGTAGCTGTGAATGGCTGCTTGTCTTGTAGCTTAAAAAGGTCCATGTAATTGTGTGGAATATCTAAATCAGTACATGCTGCTGTGTGAAATACATGAGGAAGACTCCTGGAGTGACTCAGAGATGTATCCGGCATTTTGTTGGACAGATCAGATGTCAAGTTTGGAAATGCCATGTTCTTGCCTGAAGAAGATGCTACTTTTTGTTTCTAATCGTACTGAGAATAACTTGTTTGTGAACTCAAGTTGTAAGCAACTTGATCTTGAAAAAGAAAGTGTAGTTGATCATTCCGCATTGATTATTTGCAGTTCTTTAAAATGTTTTTCTTGTCCAATCCTCTGAGATTTTCTTACGTGCATGGGAGTTGGAAAACAAAAGTAAATATAAAACTATCAAAAATGTAAGCCCTTGCTCTGGGAGTTAAGTAATTTGGAATTGCAATAAATATCTTCAGGGAGGGCTTGTATTAAGTACAAAGCAAATGAAAAAAAACCCCAAAATACATACTCAAATACCCATATGTTTTGCTTAAGTGATCAAACACTGGTCTGCAGTATTCATGGCCTGCAGTATTTTATTCCTTGGAGACTAAGTTGAATCACACTTAAGCTACAGGTCTGGGATAGAATCTATACTTGTCCAAAAACCCCTCAAAATCTGCAATGGTGTCTGGTTCTGTTTGTGACTCTTTTTCTCAGTGATTTTTTTCTGGACTGTTCTACCTTCTTGTATTGATCATTGCTAACGGGCAAGATTTGGGCTTTTCTATCTCAGTCAGATTATCTAGACAGAAGCCTCTGACAGTTGAAACCAGTGCCCAGGTGATATAACGTGGTCACTGATGGTCTCTGTCTTCTTTAGATAACTCTTTACTGAGGAAAATGCTAAAATTCTGCTTTTCTTTTAGTTGTTTCTCAGAAATTTAGAGCATAAAATTAGAGCAGCAACTGTGAATTCTTCTGCTTATGTTGAAGCACTCACATTGACAACTTGATTTTCATGTTTGAAAGTACTCCTTATGCTTACAATGCAGAAACATTGCTTGATTTTAACAGCTGAGGTTTCAAAAATGGTTATTCCAGCAATAAAGAACTGGTGTGTATCCACTTGTAAGTAGACAACAACTGCATTCATTGCATATATTTCATTCTGTTTCTGCTGTTTTAAAAAAATCCAGCATACATACTGCAGTCTTTGAGGAAATTTTGCTTTTTGCTTTTAATTGTATCACAATTTTTGCTTGTTTACACTTGATGAGTTTTCTTCGTTTGTTTTGTAAAAGTGTGTTGTTTAAAGTAAATGACCAAACTCAAGATTTTCTCACAATGTTGAATTTAAAGTAACTGGTCTTTTGTCATTGTGTCTGAGGTGCATATCATGATCTATTTAGATTTTCACATAGGAGATATTTATTCCTTTCAGTGCTTAGGGTTTCAATCTTTCTGAAACAGTAGTGCACTAAATTAGAAGCACAGAACCTTTTTGTAACTTAGGGATTATTTCCTTTCTGGGATACCTATTGCAGAAATTAAATTCAGAATTTAAACCTTTCAGAATTATAGGGAAGAAAAAGGTGCCTGTGAGAATTGTATTGGTCTTTCACAAACCTGAGGAGCTTTGACTTAGGCTGAGTTTTCTGTTCCAGGCATTAACTCCAGCTTTGAAGTGGGTTTAAAATAGTATGTTCCAGTTACAATTTCCATAATTTCATTTCATAGCTTTTCTCCATATTTCTGGTCAGTTTTCCTGGTGAACAGTTTGGTGCTGTTCCAGGTAAAATGTGTTCAAAACCCACTTGATGTCTCTCTGTTTGTATTCAGAGTGTAGATTACTTTTGCCACTCTTGTAGAATGAGAGCACAAAGATGTGGGTGTTGCAGATGTCAGTTGGAGATTTAAAGACTGCAGAATTGAGAAAGGAGCGTGATTACTGAAACATTTGTCTCTGATCACAGAATTCTTCTTAGCCAAAGCAGAACTGATTTCCTTTTGGTTTTGATCCACTTCAGTGACTCCCTGCAGAGTTCCTGCAGGAACCTGGTGCTGGGCCCAAGTGCAGTTAATGACATGGTGAGGAAAGTTCTTAAGGAGTCTGCAGAGGGAAACTAAATTTAAGAAAATAGAGCATATTAGTTTGAGAAGATTGTTGGCTTTGTAGATTTGGCTCAGCAGGGAAAATGAATTTATGCTTGCCAGAAATTTATTAATTAAATACATTTAAAAAAGGTTTTATGAGAAACTGAAGCTATGTAAAATAGATACAGTAGAGAAGTATTTTGGGCTCACTGTTGACTATTTGCTATTAACAAGCAAGCTGTAGTCCTTTTGCAGGTATTAATTTTACTACTACAAAAATCAGACAATAAATAGCTAAAATGCCTTGGCATCTTATGAAAAATCTGATGTAAGAAATATTTGCTACTAATGTTAAGCCTTAATCTTTGACAGAAAGAGACAGAATGTCTTTCAACTGACCTCTGACTTGCTTCTGCAGGTGTGTTCTGGTTTTTAGCAATAGGTGCTTATTAGTATTGCTGCAGCCAGGCTACAAGGGGTGTGAAGAACACAGTAAATACTGTGGAACAGGTTAGCGTAAAGGTTTGATTCCAAGTTATGTAGTGTAAAGTCAGTTACACAAGGTGAACTTAGTGTCCACTTACATTGATGTGGAAAGCACTATCACACTACTTCAATACTCCTACATTGTATGACTTATGTTTAAAAAAAGATGGAAAAAATTAGGACGCAATTGAAAAACATAATTTACATCATTGTGAAGGATTTCCACAGGGCTCTCAATTTGGTGATTCTGTAGTATTGGGTACTGTATTAAAAATCTGCTGATACATTGAATGCAATACCACATTGTTACTGAGATATGCAACGTGGACAAACAGTTTCCTCATTATGTCTTAGACTCAGTTATAATTAATGTTAGTTTTATTTTAATTTGCTTATTATGATAAGCCTTAAACATTGCAGAAATAGTAGAGGGCCAGGCTCTTGCTGCATGAAAACATTTGCAATTGTGGTAACGAAGCATCTCAACTTAGAGCACAGCTATGGATGCATTTGCAATGAGGCCTGGTAGTACTGTCAGCCTGATAACCGTTTGCTGAACTGTCACCTTCTAAAAAATTATTTAGTTTCAGAAACATTGAGCAGAGAAAAGACTTTACATAATTAGTTAAATGACAATTCACTACTCTCTTGAAATATTCTGAAATTCAATTCCCTCTCACAGTGAGAACAAATTTTATTTAGTCAGAAAAAGCACAATGGCATTCACCTTACAGCTGTTGTTTGGGCCAAAATTAAGGTTTCCCATACTAGATGATTTTATTCAGCCATGTTATGACAACATAATTTCAAAATTACTCTGCTATGACCATACATTTTTGAAAAGAAAATTAGTAAGTTAAACCAAGAAAAACTGAACTCTGCTTTTAAAATAATATGACTGAAATAATATAAAAAATTGTTTCAATTTCTGACATACCAAAGCAGCTTCACTGATTTATCTAATGAATTTTTCTGGTTTCTTTCTCTTGAAGTAGGTGCCTGATTTTACTACAGTTTGTCTAAGAAGTAGTGTAGAAATAGAGATTTCAGTTTACTGCATTGATAAATGATGTGGGGATACATATCAATAAAGCTGTAGCATTTGAAGGAGATTTAAAGCTATATCATTATAAGGAGACAATTTTTCATTTTTCAAAAATAATTTCAAAGCTATACTAGAGTAGGTTGACTGGATTTTTCCATACAAAAAATCCTAGATGAAAATTTGAACAAAAAAACTTGGAACTAATTGTGATTGTTTTATAAGATATTCTGTGTAAAAGATACTTTGCTTTTGATTACATTGAGTGAAGTCTGTTCTCCTGTGGTACCCCAGACAATTCTGTGCCATGTAATATTTTCCTTGTTGAGTCAGTCACTCCTGCTCTGATAGTACGCATCTGCACCACAAATGGTGAGCACAAGCTGGAAAATGAGAAGTTGTAGCACTTAAATGCTGTTGGTTCATGCTATTTAAAGTTGAAGTCTTCAGTGGTAAGCGGAAAATGAGCATGTAATATTAAATTCCAGGTTCTGCATAGTGTTCTAGTTTGCTAGACTGTGTGCAGTGAGGTTTAGCCAACTTCCCATCTGCCACAATCATCAAAAGTAATTGTATAATGAGATAATGGTAGAGCTCTGCTCGTGTTGGACCGGCTACTAGAACCCAAACCATAGTTTTTATTAAGAAAACATGTACTCTGAAACAAAGTTTCCACTTGGCAAGATTTCATGCATTGAGACAGAAGCTCAGGCAGTGTGTTTCTACTTACCTGTACATATTGTGGAAGATAAATTTGTCTCACCTCATAGTTCATAAGTCAGCTATACTGCACTGTTTGTTTCTAGTGGAATACTTTGAAAATAAATAATGAAATTAATTTTGAAAAGACTGCTAGCTTTTATTTGATCATGATGTTCAAACAGTGTGAGTTATCTTCAGCTGATCTCTTTTAGTATGACATGAATGGTTATGGGCACAAGAGTGTAAGTTCAGTGATTTAAGGTGCACTTGGCTTGGTGCACCTTAAATCACACCATTTATCCTAGTATCCACAGGCCTTGCTAATATGATGTGAAAATGCTTATTTTATCTTTAGCTGTGATGAATTTCTTCTGAAAGGGAACAACTACAAGGCTGCGTTTCTGAGTCTGGAGTTGGCAATTTCTGTGTGTTTTCCTTTGAAGTACCAAAGTAGTTTCAAAGCATGTATTCATTTTCAAAACTACTGTTTAAGAATCTTGTGATCAACAGTGCAATTCTTAAATACTATGTTAAACTGAGGGGGGACTGTGGGCCCCAAGAAGTGCATATTGTGCAGATTATGAATGGACAGAAAGAACTTAAGCAACAGAAGAATAGACATTATCTTCCTTTCTTCTACGTTGTATGTTTCAGCAGCAATATGTCTACCCCTCTCAGTGATAAGGAAACCATAGAAAGACAAGATATTTTAGGTGTTTTCTGCTTATGTACAGCTAAAGATAAGAGGAGGTCTGTGTAGACTGCCTGCAAAAAGCCCTCTGTTACCCAAGCCTGTTAACAGTTGTTAGTCTAATTATCAATCTGATACCAGATAACCAAAGATACAAGAAAGAATGCTCAAAATTCGATTTTGCAGTGCTCTACATTTTCTCTGCCTTTTACAGGGAACTGCTGTTTTCTAAGGAGCTCCCTTTTTCTGTTACTTGTGAAGTATTATGATGACAGTTGTTCTCTAGTCTTTCTGATTTCTCAAATTAACTTCTTTCTTATCCCTGCTTTTTCTAAATTTTTCTTTCTGTGTTTGTGCTCCTGAATTTCAAGATGTGACTCTTGGAATGGCCTTCAATATATTACTTCTGATTTCTATTTGGTATCTTATACTCTGCTTACACCTCTGCACTATCTCCATTTTGAAAGTGTAGTTCAATTGCCTTTTCTCTTTCTTGTTTTTTACCTCCTTTTTGGGGTAATCTCTACAAGAAGTGATAAAAATTCTTTCATCTCCTTGAAGTAGCAGAATGAAAGAGTAGAGACTGCAGAGAACAGAATCCATGAGAACAGAAACAGATATAGGAAACTGGCAGCACAGCAGGGATGTAAGTCAGAAAGGATGTGGTGCTTTGTTCAGGGGTAGACCTAGAACTTGCCTACTTCAGGAAATTTTCATTACAAGGTCTATGTGCCCATGCTTTGCGCTTGTGTCTCAGAAGAGGTGTACTTATCGCATACCTGTGTGGTCCTTGCGACTGAGATGGAGAGCAGGGTTATTGAGCAGTTAGTGAATGAAAGGGCTGTGGGAATTGCAAACTGGGAAGTGTGCTGGAGGAGAGGGGACAGGAAATGCTGCTGGAGCCTATTTGGGCTGTGGAGTGAAGAAGCAGGTCAGTCAGCCTGCAGGCACCTGTGTCTGGACTGCCTCATGCACATCGAGTTGGGCACATCCATCGACATCCATCTGTGGCATAGAAATAACCCCACCATGTTGAACTTCAAAGACTGTAGCCTGCTGAAGTCTAACTCTGGCAGATGTGCTGGCTCCTGAGAGATAAGTGTAGTGCTGTAGTTCAGGAACCATTCAGCAGATTTCTTTGTTGCTATTGCCAGGTAGACAATATGAGACCTACTATAGAAGCTGTTCTCAGGACATTATTATCTCTAGGCAGCTGCTGCTTCTGTGAAGTGTTTATGCAAATGGGTATCTGTTATATGTACTTAGTTAAAATGCTGTAGCTGATGCAGTTTAGTCTAATTGCAAGTATCATAGAACTTTTTATTTCTCTGGTCCCTGCCCTGCACAGATACCCAAATAAAGTTCAAAGTTACTTCAGTATTGCCTGCAAAATATTATCTTCTTGAGGAATATACTTAGTTGTGGGAAGCACTTAGTAATTTATCTAAGCCACAATATAGTTAAACTTTTCTTTTCTCCTTTCAGGTCTTGGGCTAGATTCAGATGAACTTCCCAGTCAGATGAGTTTCTCTGACTGGCCTGAAATGAAGAAAAAATTTGCATCCATATTTGCACAGAAGACACAGGCTGAGTGGTGCAGCATATTTGATAGTACTGATGCCTGTGTGACCCCTGTTTTATCCTTCAATGATGTTGCCTCACATCAGCATAACAAACAAAGAAGTTCTTTTATCAAAAATGATCAGGGAGAGATAAGTCCTAGACCTGCTCCTGTCCTATCAAGGACTCCTGCTGTTCCATCATGTAAAAGAGATCCTTTTATAGGAGAACACACAGAAGAGATACTTCTAGAATATGGGTTTACTAAGCAAGAGATTGCTAAACTTTATTCTGATAAATCAATAGCATTCAGAAACCCAAAAGCTAATTTATAATCTCTGACTATGTATATCAGATAAATTTCAGGCTGATACAGTAAGCTTTTATGCTTTAAAATTGAATTATGTGACAAATAACTGTTTGCATAATATTGCTTTTGAATAATATATGTTTTTAAAATTATTGAAATTTAAATTTAATTTGAAAACAGTGGGACTTATGTACTTGTATACCTAGATGATCTACTGTCTAGAATGGTACTGTAATTGTGTTCTGAAGATCTACACAGTTTGCTTGGTAAGCACCTCTAAATTCTCAGAATGTTTGTTTAAATATTATATCCTTTGGTTTGATTCTTTTAATTCTTGGTTACACCATTGATTTGTAATACATGGTGTAATTACCTGAAAGCAATTCTTTAAATAAAATATAGTTACATGCTTCCTAAATGAGTGATTATGTTGTTTATTCATGGATTAGAAGGAATTTTGCCCTCTGTTATATCATATTAATTAATTTGCTTTATTATGCTAAAACAATGGTCTAACTAATGCTATTCTCTTATGTGCTGCTGCAGAGCTATTATCTCAAAGTTAATCTGTTTAACAGCCTGACTACATTTTCTCAGTGTAGTCTCCTGATTATATTACATTTGAAATATCAGCTTATCTAGAAACTAAATTCAGAATCAAGTTGTTTTAAAATATCTGCCAACTAATAATCCTTTCCTCTCCATATGGAAAAATGGTAGACAACTTAGCTGCACAGGTTTTAAACAATGCTTATTCCATGTTAGTTTTCATTTCCGTCAGACTTAAACTGTTATTTGAAACCATCTCTTTCAAGGCAAAAGAAAATCTGCTTTTAAAAAGGATTAGTTATATATCATTACTACAGTATTCTCTAGTCCAATGTGTGAGGAATTATGACATGAAGTTTTGGGGTTTTTTGATAATTTTGTCTGTGTTTTGCTGAAGATTGGTTTGTTGGTTACAAAGGCTTCCAAAGCTGAGGTATACTTTAGCTCATTTTATATGTGTCATGGCAAAAATGTCATCTTTATTACCATAAAAAAAGCTTTTACATTCTACTAAATAAACACTTGCCTAGAAGCAAGAATTATCTAGTAGGTCCTGACAAGTTGTCTAAACAAGCAGCAAAAGCACCTTAAGTTTCCAGCTGATAATCAGTCTAGTCTAAGTCACTGAATATTATACATTGTTACAGTTGGATCTGACAACTTTCTAAGTTGCAGATGTATCTGATCATGTTGGAGAAAAATCAGCATTGTCAAATCTCCATTGTATGAAACTTTGAAACCACAATTACTGATGTCAATTTAAAACCTCATGTTGCTTCCAGATGGATTAGGTCAGCTTCCTCACTCAGGTGCCTAACCTGAAAGGTACACTTTGAGAAATGTCACTACAGATTTCTTTTAAGGCCTTCCTCTGGCAGATAAGACTCTTTTTAAAAACCCAACTCTAAGTGATCCTGATATCCTTTGTTTCCAGAAACCAAGAAAATAATCAGTTCTTTTGAGGGCAGTACACAGCAGATACAGAAAAGTATTCATCAGTTGCTGCTTGACAGATTTCTGTCAAGTTTTATATCTGTTCCTAACACTCAAGGGCAATGGATAAGTTCACTTATTCATTCTTATGAGGCGCATTGAAATCCTTTTCCGGATAGATACAGATTTTTCCTCCCAGCTCAGTCAGCAGGCAATGGTCACTCTGTCTGATGCTCATGTTTACTGAATGAAAGACGAGGACTAGATTCCTGGTATCACTGCTGTCTTACAGCAAGATCTTACAACAAGAGGAGCAGCTTTGTGTCAGGCTAATCCCGGGCCTGGACCATGTGATGTATATTCCTGTTATATGTGTGCTTCATGCATAAACAGCAATTCCTTAGTTGTGGATAGTTGGGAGCAGTGCAGACGCCCAAAAGCTCAGATCTGCTAATGTGAACACACACTTCCCCGCCCCCTTCCTGGCATAACTTGTGATCGCAGAGCCATGAAAGTATGTGAGTCCCTCCCCCAGCACAGACCGATCCCACCCGGCATATGATCTGGGCCCCATGTCAGCCGGAGCAGGCAGCACCAGCTTGCCACGGCGCTGCTCACACCCGGAGCAATGACCTTAACGAAAGAGAGCTTCCACAGGGCTCCTCTGCCCACCTCTGCAGTGGCCAAGGCCGACATGGACAGCACGAGAGAGAAGGAGGAAGCTCCGGGGCAGTCAGTGATGAGGACTGGAGCAGTGGTGCCAAGGAAGCGAGCGGTGGGAAGGCTGATCATGCACAGCATGGCCATGTTCGGCCGGGAGTTCTGCTATGCTGTGGAGGCCGCCTTTGTCACACCAGTGCTGCTCAGTGTAGGGCTGCCCAAGAACCTCTACAGCCTCGTGTGGCTCATCAGCCCTATCCTGGGCTTCGTGCTGCAGCCCGTGGTAGGTTCAGCCAGTGATCACTGCACCTGTAGCTGGGGCAGGAGGCGACCTTACATTCTGGGTCTGGGCATCATAATGCTGTTAGGCATGGCTTTGTACCTCAATGGGGACGTGATGATCTCAGGTGAGTGAGGGGCATGTGCTATGCTGACCAACAAAACTTATCCTAGCCTTTTGAATCAGAAAAAAGAGAGGGGTTCCCCTCTTCCTTCTTAAAATGCACTGTTAAAATTTGGTATTATGTGACTAGGGTGCACTGAAAGAGCTGGGGAGTACTGGAATATTTGTATACACTCAATCCTAATGCTGCATGTTATGTACCCTGTGCATAGTGTTCTGTAGTTTGTGCATGTGATTACCATCTGTTGTATGTGGGTTTGGTTGCTTGATAAGCTCCTACAGCTTAGGTCATAGAAGTTTTTATGAACTAAGATCTACCTTGTTAGATTAAATGATAGTATTGTTTTTGTGATGTAATACATATCCAAGCTGAATCCCTGTTCATCCCTATTTTAGGCAGATTAGTATTCAAAATACATGTCTTTAATTATTGCAGCACTGGCTTGGCTCAGGACTGTGTTGTGCTGGTGAAAATCAGAAATCCCTAACTTCTTGGAAACTCTGTGTTTCCAAGCTAAAACATGCAAAATCAAATAGGGGTGACATCCTTATTGTTACATTTTAGCTTGGGATGTAACTTCTTAAAGTCTTGGAAGAAAGTTGTTGCTGACTAGGTAGATGGGGGAAGAGTGTGTCTTTACGGTTTGATTATTCTCTCTCCCTGGATATTACTGAGGTTGAATATACTTGATTTCCTTGACCCAGAAAGAGATGTTGCAGTCAACTCTTGATTATCTAAATGATATAAGGGTGGGGCAAACGGAATAAACCAAAAAGTACTGCAAAATACATGTGTTAGGCTACCAGAGCATGCCTTGAAGGTGTAAAGGAGTAGGTTAAGGATAGTGATGCCCTTGGTCATGGAGCTTGAGGCATTCTGAGCATGTGCTGACTCAAGGCAGCAAGTCACTCTAGCCCAGCTCAGTGCCACACAGACTCAGCTCTCCTGCTTCTCTGATGAGATTCTGGTAACCAGTCATTGTTTAGATTTCGAGCCGTCAGGAAAGACAAAATGTGGTTTTGCAGAACATGGCACTGTTGCTGTCAGAATGAGGGTGTTTTTCTTTTTGTAGCTTTCATCGATGAGAGAGACAAGCAGCGGACGTGGGCAATAGTCATTACCATGCTGGGAGTAGTACTTTTTGATTTTGCAGCTGATTTTATTGATGGTCCCATCAAAGCATATTTATTTGATGTCTGCTCTCATCAGGATAAAGAGAAGGGTCTGCATTACCACGCCCTCTTTACAGGTACTCAGATCCCTTCTTTTCCTCCCTGCTTCTCAAAGGAGGGGAAGGTTGTTGCACAGATTTTATCCTCACTGTGTTTCTGATCTTGAATGAACTGATCATCTGATCCTGCACTTCAGTCACGAGTCTCTGGTTGCTGGGTTTTCACTACTCCAGAGAACAGCAACTTGTGATTGCTGCTGCAAGAATTCTGCAGAAGCCTGCAGGCATAAACAATTACAGCAACATAGACATGATTTAAGTAAGAGTAGCTAGTTATTTTTAAAAGTGAAGTAATGTTTGTTTTAGGTTTTTTTCAAGTGTTTGGTGAGGCAAAAATTAATGGATGTAGCTTGTTTCATTGCTATTGCACATAAAAATAACATTTTTGACTCGGCATGTGACATAGAACAAGAGCTGCACAAACCAATTGATTTCCATTCTTCAGCAGTGCTCCATTATGTGCTGCATAGAAACAGGAGTTCTGTGTAAAATTCAGAAATTCACAACTTCCACAAAATAGGTCCAAATGTCTCAGTTCAAGTCCTTGCAAATGAAGTTGACAGCTTCATTTGCCTTTGTACGTTTTTGGAATGTTGCCGAATTACAGAAGGACAAACTGTTGGCACAAGTCCAAAGGAGGACCACAAAACAGATAAGGGGACTGGAGCACCTCTGACGTGAAGACAGACTGAGAAAGGTAGAACTGTTCAACCTGGAGAAGGTTGTGTGGAGACCTCATAGGAACCTTCCAGTATCTGAAGGGGGGCTACAGGGAAGCTGGAGAGGGACTCTTCTTACGAAGATGAGGGGAAATTTAGGATGGATGTTAGGAAGAAATTCTTCCCTTTGAGGGTGGTGAACAGAAATAGGTTGTGCAGGGAGGTTATGGATGTCCCAGCCCTGTCCATGTTCAAGGATATGTTGGATAAGGCCTTGAGCAGCCTGGTCTAGTGGGAGGTGTCCCTGCCCGTGGCAGAAGGGGTGGGGCTGGATGATCTCTAAGATCCATGCCAACCCCTGAACACTGATTCTATGAAATCATCTGTACAATGTGAGACCTGTGTTGAGGAGATGCAAAGGGTAGACACCTAAGGCTGTGTACCTGTGAAGTGACTCGGGAGCAGCCCCCTGCCATGTCTGAGAGCAGTCCCTGTGAAAGCACTGGACAAAAAGCAGACTACATGCAATCTTTGTTACAGCGGATTTTGGTGGCTACTGAGCCCCACTAAGAGCAGAGATATGTAGATTCAGTAGGTATTACTCTGCTCAGGGAGGGAGGTGTAGTAGCTACTGACAACAGGCCGATTTTGGACACATGAAATACCTGTGTACAGGAACACAGATTACAAGGGAAGCTTAAAACCATATGGGAATGAAATCTGTATTATCCGTTAGAAACCGACAGATAAAATGATAAAGAATCACTTGTTTGGACAGAGAGAGGTGTGAGTCTCTATGTATATTCAGCACAACTCTGGGTACAATTCTTTTTTGGATGATACTAAAAAGTGTCCAAGTTTGAAGCTACAGATTTAGCTGTTTCATTTGAGCACTGAGCTGTGTAAAGGAATGTGGGACTAATAACATGAAATAAGACTGGGGCAGAGTGCTTGACTTGGTCCAGCACCCTGAGCTCTCTATAGCAAGTTCATCAATATCTCAACCCTTCCAAACTGAGAATTCCCTAGTCTGGTGTTGAAATCTTCCCATAACTGGAGTTCTACAGCCTCCCAAGGCACTCTGCTCCAGCAATTCACTGGCCTTGGTGTTAGTTTTCCCTAAGATCTAATCTTAATATCCATTCCCTACAGTTTACACTTATCCTTCCCTGTTTTATACCAGTTAGACACAGACAGCAATCTGCAGATTTCTTTTGTAGTTTCTGTTTTAGATATTATTTATTTTCCCCACTTTAGTTCCCTCCTTTTATGTTTAATATTTCCAAGATTTTACACTCCAGTTTGCCTCCAGTTTAAGGTTCAAACATGAAACTTGATAGCTTTGGAGTTATGAAACCCATGGCCACCTACACAAGTGAAAGAAAGAGTGCACACATCCAACACACACCATTCAGGCTGCATTCCAATATCATAATACTGTTTTTTTCAAAACAGAATGCAAAGACAACCTCAAATGTCAAACATTCTCTCTGCAAAGATACACTGAAAACATGTAGTGTAGATTTTCTTTAAAAAGTTATTAACAGTTTAATTGTTTTTCATGAGAACAAGGAAGGATACAGTCCCCTGTGACATGCCATAGGACACAATGCAGAAGTGTCATAATCAGACCCAGGAGGGGGAAGCAGTACAGAAAGCCCAGAGTGAAATCAGAATCCTGTGTTTTGTTGAGGAAGCAAGTGCGGGTGCTGTAAATTTTTGTTAGATGGGAAGTGCTGCTGTACATTTTCATCAGTTCTCCCAAGCAGAAGAGTAGAAATGCTTCCAAGTCTTTGAAAAGCTCCTGTCCTGTGGGACTCCCACACATCCCACAGAGCCACTTGGTTAACAAGGTGTCAGGACTCTAGAAAGGTGCCACCCCTACCAGAGCTCTGTACTGAAGGTAACAGAGGGCACTTTCTGTGCATCTCTGTGTGTACTTAAAACAAAGAAAAGAAATTGTAAAAAACCCAAACTAGCTAAAAGCTGAGTTCTTTAATTGCAAGGCACAAAGTGGCATTCTCATTTTACCTTTTAGTCTACCTTTTCTGAGAAAATTAGTAAATGGGATTACACACTTATATTTGATCCTTTCTGTTTTCTTTTCCAAGTGGCGAGGTACTTGGATTTGTATAACTACAAAACAATGCTTTTGGGTTTATTTCCTTTTCTAAAAATTTTAGAGGCAGTTATTTCTGTTTGGACTAAGCTAAATAAAACAAATTTTATGAAGTCTAAACTACAGATAGTCTCAATATAATTTAAAAAATGTTTGTTTTGTGAAATTAAAATTTAAAAAATGTTTGTTTTGTGAAATTAAAATTTAAAAAACCACACAAATTTCTGTAGGATTTTATTTTGTTTTACTTGTATTATTTACCATTTCAAAGAAAATAGAGCTTCAAAGAGTCAAGAAAAGAGAGGGAGCCTATGTTGCTGTATGTTCAGGCTCTTTCTAGAGAGCTCTGTCTACCAGATCTGAGGAGATTTTTCAAAAGATGTTTTAGTAACTGCTCATGTATGTGCTAAGTTCAGTATTTCTATTTCTTGTGATAAATATCTGAAGAGTGATTATTCTATAATTTCTAGAGGGGATCACATGTTGCGGGTATTATGTACACTTTGTTTATTTTACCAATGCCAGTAGACATTTTTTTCCCCTTCTTTCTTTACCATTGTAGGTTTAGGAGGAGGCCTGGGTTACCTGACAGGTGCTATGGACTGGGGTCAAACTATACTAGGATATACCTTGGCATCAGAATTCCAGGTGATTTTCTTCTTCGCAGCCTTGGTTTTCATAGTCTGCCTTACTGTACATTTGTGCAGTATTCCTGAAGTCCCACTCAGATACGAAAACGAAGAGGCAAAGTTCTTGTTGGAAGTGACTGAGCCCCATAAATACAACTCCATAGAGGAAGAAATCAAGAATGGTTCCTTAAAATCAACATGTACTGAAATAAAGGCTGCAGCCAAGCCAGGGAAATGCACAGTTGCATCACGTACAGAGGTGAGTGCAGAGATGATTTTATAGGAAGTATCTTTGCATCGTTGGAGACAGCTTACTTAGCTAATGCTGATTGTATGTAATGGAGTCCTTTCACATGCAGAGAAAAGAACCCTCTATCAGGATACAGAGACAGGAGAAAGCCTGCTTGCTTTTTTGTTTCTTTTTTTTTTTTTTTCTTTAGAAAGTATTGCCAGCAAGAGGGATGAGACAGGCTAATTCTGATGCTTTGACCAATTGGCAAGGATGAGGGAGAACTTCGTTCAATTTTCTGCTCAATGTCAGTCCCTTGATATCCTCCCCATGTGAATTTTATAAATGGGATCTACTTTGTCCTTTAGTCTTGATGGAGTTAACATAAAATTGTAGACAAACACTACAGACCGTTAATCTTCAATGTAGGTCTCTAACTCCCACTGAATTCCACACAATTTTGTACATAGTATATGTGAAATGTGTGTTGCCTGTCCAGTAAACATGTGGCTTTTCTGCTGCTCATTGAGTACTAAAGCATTTAAAATTGCTACTTCTACAGCAGTGCTACCTTGCTACCACAGTTTTAGTTTTATTTTGAGTGATAGTGTATCTGTTTCTTTGGCAAAACTTTGAGGTGCAAGGGAATAGTGAGTGCTTTTAAATCCTCGATGTTTGTTTTGTTTCTGATGCATTTTTATGAGAGATTTCTTCAACCTAAGGCACCTAGTAAAAGGTGAATCTATGAGAAAAGTATCTCAGGAAGCCAACTTATAGAATGGTCTTGGGAACAGATGATAGTTCTTTCTGTTTGGTTGATGACTTTTAGTGCTAGAAATCCTCATGGCTATCTCATGGTACCCTAGGTAAGAGAAGTATAACAAAAAGTGGTGACACAGTTGCTTCTCATTTTAATTTCACTTTTGATCTCTTGGCATTATGCATATCCATCCCTGATACACTGATACAAAGGTTTGATAAATCAAGTAAAATGTACCAAGCATGTGCAAATGGTTTTAAGTCAGAAACCAATACTCTTGTTTAATCTATAAATAAAAGGGATTTATTTTTAACTATTTGTAATTTGCTTTATAATAGCTCTTGGTATTTCAAACCTGAAGAAAAATATTGTTAAATGAGATGCAAGGCATATGAGATGAGCATTGCCTGATGAGAATGCTGGGCAAACATAGAATGGGGCAGGCAGCAAGGAAACAGTTGTGGGGAGAATATGACAAGAACATTATGGTGCTATCTGAGCTTCCCCACTGCAGACCAACTTGAGCAGCCAGCATCCTTCACCAGCCCTGTTCACTCTGAGCATCCTCCAAATTGTTAGAGATGATGAGTCTCATGGACTGCTTGGACCATGTAGGCTCTAAAAAAAGGAAGGCAAATGAAGATGAGAGAACGATGCAGTGGAAATGGGGGGAGCAGACTGTGGTTTGGGGTAGGCTCTGCCTTGGCAAGAAGTAATTCCACACAGTCAGTAATGTCTGCCACCTGAGGTGAAGCTGTGGTGTCTGGTGTGGGCCAGCCTGTGCCGTTGTCCTCCTCTGTGATTAGGCTGGGCAGCCTGTTAGAGTCCCCCAGTGCTTTGATCAGTCTCGTGTTTCTTTGATGTGACTGCGTGTGTATGAATTCTAGACACTCACTGCTTTAATGATCTGTCTCCTCTGGCACATGTTTGCTGTGTTCATTCATTACTGTAATCACTTCCTTGAAGAAATGGTTTGGCTTCCTGTTTTTCTGTCTCTTTTTTTAATTGCAGGCATCATGGCCCTATTTCTTCTAAATTAAGGCCTATGCTCTCACATGCTAATAGCTAACATGATTATTAATGAGATTTGACCTGTTACAGTATGAACAGACACCCAAAGCAATTAGCCTTGTGTTCTTTTGCATGGTGCCAAATTATTCAGGGTCCACTGCCATAAAACCCAAGTCATATTGCTTCCTCTGTGTTCTTATGAATCATCTTATGCACTGAGTTGTAGTGATTTTTAGAGATTATTTGGTATTGTGAGCTTTTGAAGGATAAGACGCTTAAACAGAGCCAAACTTCAGCACATTATTTAAATTAGCATGCAGTTTGTGTGCTGGTATGTTTTGAAAATGTGCATTAAACACTTTTAGTTTCCATTTCCACTCTCTGGACTATCTAAATAGAAAGAAAGCATTTCTATCTAGCTGTCAAATTATTGTTTGTAATCACTGCAATGTCCTTTGTAATTCCATGACCTTATCTTAAAACTTTGATTGGAAAGGCTATTTTAAAAAACCGTGTAGAAGAATTACAAACTAAATTAAGCCAAGTCAAACGATAGTAATTGTCCTTGAAATAACACTCCCAAATGAGTCAATCTGGATTTTTTTTGTTTATTTTCTTTTTATACTTGTAGAAGAATATAAAGCTTACCCTGTTTAAAAGAGACAGTGATGCCAAGAGAAATTCCAAGGGATTTGGACAATATACAGTCCAAGGTGAAAGTCAGCAACTTGAATTTTGGCATTCCTATGAGGATTAAAAACCTCACACTGAAGCAAAGCATTTTCCAACTTTATATGTGGTGATTATTCATAGAGTAGCTTGCAGCATAGCCTAGTTCAAAGGAAAGTAGAATGGGGAAAAGTAAGTACAACGCTGAAGGAAGAAAGGAAAAAATGACATCTTACAGCAAATTGAAGACAAGATTCAGTCCAGTAATTTCCAGTAATTATCATAACTTTTGCAGTTCTTCCACATTTCATGACATACATCTTCCCTTACCATCTCTCCCAATACTGTTGTCTCCAAATATTACGAGAGAAAACTGGAAATGTTCCATCATGCATAGTTAAAATAGTATCTTTCTTTTCCTTTAAAATCATGGAACCATGTAGGAGCTTTAATACAGGAAGAATTACATGTTAAAATAGCTGATGTCCAGCACCTACAGTAGAAAAAAAAAAGAGTGATGCAAATGATCTGATGGGTGTGACTGGAAAAGAAACTGAGAGGTTTAGGGCTGAGACAAGGAGGAGGGAGATAACATAGGGCACTGAGGTGTTCAGATGCTGGCGCTCACATTCTCTCTGTGCTACCATGGGGAACCACGGCTTCTCCCTGCTTCATGGAAGGGAGGACAGTGCACAGTGGAAATCTCATTATATGCCTGAAGAGATAGAAATTTCCTAGGGAATTTAGCATATAGAATGGAATGGGAATAAGGTCTCAGAAATATTCAGAAATCCACAACGGAAACATTTTAATTTTCCAGAAGTACTTTGAGCATATTTATTTTTCCATAGCAGCTTTAAATTTTTGATGTAAAGCTGATAGTTTCTATAAAGAAATAATATTTTTTTCTGTTTGTTTGTGTTGTTTGTTTGTTGGGGTTTTTTAAAGTATCTGAATCTATCTTGGCATAAAATTTCCTTGTGATTTACATTCTACATGTAAATAATTGTCCTACTGATTACAACAGCAAGAAATGTTACATTCTTGTTGGTATACCGCATCTCCTCTAGAATTTCTCTGAATTTTATAAACTGAAGGAAATTCAGTACCCAAGCAACCTTGCCTAGCAAAAAAGAAAAGACATTGGAAGTTTAGCAATGAGAAGATACTACTGAGGCCTTCTTCATTTTCTGTCAGCTATTTCATTAGCCTACAGGGCAATAATACGGTATTATTCTTAAATATTTGCTTTTAGGAACAAAGGCAGATGACCCTTAAATCACTCTTGAAGACACTTTTAAGCATGCCATCCCACTATCGCTGTCTGTGTGTGAGCCACCTCTTTGGTTGGATGGCTTTCCTGTCCAACATGCTCTTCTTCACGGATTTCATGGGACAGGTAAAAGCATAAAATCTTCTCACTTCTTCCTTGTAACATCTCTTCCTCCATCAAAAAGAAATGAAATGGTGTTACTGTCCTAAGGAAATTACACTGGTGTCACAGTCATTTATATCTGGATGGCTCAACAATAGTTTTGTAAACCAGCTAATTGAGGTCAAGCCCTTGTTCCGAGCCTATCTGTATAATTGTTGGGGAAAACCTTTAGTATTTGTAAGGTTATTTGTGTCTAACTGTTCTAAGCTCTCAGAGCTGGTCCAAACACATCCATTTTCTGCTTTGGCTTCGGAGCTGCTCCGAGATGGACAGGTTTTCTAACTGGGGCAAAACTTGGATGCAGCTGGCCTTGTTCTGGTGTGCGTGCAATGTCTGCACAAAGCCCTCACCTGCACTGCAGCCTCCCTGGCCTCAGGCTGTGCAGCTCTTTGCACACAGGAAGCTACTTGGTAGCAGAAAGATTTTATCTTCTTGCACTTGTCTGTCCTGAGTCCCTTTTGCCAGCAACTGTTTGCCTTCACAATACCCAGTGGTTCCTTTTCCATGCCATTTCCAGGGACTGTATGTCCTTGACAGTGATTCTTGCCTATAGGGACCTTTCTGCCTCCTTTCTTCTAGAGTACTAATATGGTCCTGGCACAAATCCACTCACTGCCACTCCCTGATCTTCTGTGGTTTCCACACAGTATTCCCATTTCCTTACCTTTTTTGCCTTGTAGGCAAAGCAAGAGGGAGGGGTATTTTCCTTGCAGTGTAGATGAACAATTGAAAGAAAAAAGTTTTGCTTGTCTAGAAAAGGAACTGAATAAGACAATAACTGCATGAAAAAATGAGTGTGTTGAGGTAAACCTGAAAGAGAAAACAAACAAACAAAAAATTGTAGATAAATTAGGGAAAGAAAGACTAAGGCAAGAAGGCAGAAGTGGAGAGAGAAATTTAGTTGGAAGTGAGACACCCAAAGGACAAAAGAGCAAATGAGTAAATGTGAAGTAGACAGTCCAGGTAAAGGCAGAGGGTAATAAATGAGGCAGAGCCTGGGATATGATAGTCCAAGAGATGTGAGTGTGAAACCTGGGGAATTACAAATGGGTGGTGAGGACACTGCTTAACAGATTTCTTGGGTGCTCCCTAGCAGGGATGAGGCCCTGTTCCCGTAAGAAGGGGGCATTCCCTACAAGAAGCCATCCTTGCCTTCTGTGACCTTTGTGGTCTCTTTCAGGTTGTATACCACGGTAATCCTTACGCACCTCACAACTCCACACTTTACCTTACCTACAAAACAGGTGTAGAGATGGGATGCTGGGGACTGTGCATCAATGCAATTTCTTCATCAGCCTATTCTTGTAAGTACCCACGAATGAACTACAACACTGTGTTTGGTATTTGCCATTGTTTAAAAACTGTAAAAGGATGCCAAATTACCTGGAATTTTTTCAACATTAAAGTTTTAAGGAATGCTACATTCTCAGCATTGTTAGAAACTCATATCTTAACACAAACAGTTCCTGATCACATGATGAGGGGTCACTTTGGGAGTAAGACATTGTTCTGCATGTAAATTGACCCTGAACACTGAAAATCATCCTGAAATTAACTGCCAGACTACATTCTTAGATGCTCTTTCACCTAGCAATGCTGTAGCTGTAGGCTCTCGAAAGTGGCCTCTCCCCATTTGCATTCCCCATGCAGAAGGTCTTGCCAGAAGCTTGAGTCTTGCTCTCCAAAATTTTGTGTAAACATGTTAGCACAGCTCCCCACATAGATTTCACCATAACTCTTCCAAGGATTAAAAAACTACTCGCGATCCAAAAATTCAAATAAAGTAGAATTTTGGGGGTTGATGTGAACATCTAAAAAAGGCATGAGGGAAATGTTTTCACTTTTGGATCTTAACTGCAGGCCTTTCTGTGTGGCCTTTCTGTGGAGGAATATTCAGCACAAGTAGCTCTGGGTGGAGCTGCAGTGCTAGCTGCGGGTTAAGCTCTGGGTGGTGTCAACAAGTATTCTTTGGCAAGTTTATACCTACAATAATTTGAGGTAATTTACAAAATCATTACAATTATCTCCTTCATTGCATTTTACAAAATACAATACCTTAAAAGGAACTCCCTGATAAGATGTGACCTGTTTTGTTTTAATCTTATCAACATTTTCTCTTTCTTTTCACAGACTTGCAGAAAGTCCTTCTGCCATACATAGGATTAAAGGGACTTTATTTCATTGGATACCTACTTTTTGGACTGGGTACTGGATTAATTGGCTTGTTTCCCAATGTCTATTCCACTCTGGCTCTTTGTTCACTCTTCGGAGTCATGTCCAGCACACTGTACACAGTGCCATTCCACCTCATTGCAGAGTACCACAGGGAAGAAGAGGTGAGTGCAATGTCTCAAGAAGCATAAGTTTATATCGCTCGTGTGTCTGTTCAATTTGTTTTGGGGTAAAAGGGCTAGAAATGGTGAACAGTTTTAATTTTCATTTTGAAATATTAATAATGACACATATGAATGGGAGGTTTGTGACAGAGAGAGTTAACTTCCCAGCTCCAAACTCTCCAAACAGACCTTCAATGAAACAAATAATTATTTATCATCACATTTGAAATTAAGCCAATCACAGTACATATTCAGGCAGTAAGCAGGTAACAGGGCTCCACTTGTGTTGCCTTCAAGTGCTACCTTCCTTACATCCTTCCGTGCAGCCATGTGAGCAGAGGACTTCTGAGTGCCTGAGGTTACTAATGAGCCTGTAAAGGCTGTCAGAATTTTTAGTTAACTGCAAAGTGTTACAAAAGCTCTTAGCTAATAAACATATGAAATTCAAGTAGAAACAGCTTTATATAGTTCAGTATTAAATCATATACCACATTTTCATCATCTTTCTAATGTCTGTGGTTGGGTTTTTGTCCTCCATGACATTAAATACTGTTTCCAAGGAAAATCTGGAAAAACTCGCACACCTTATATCATGTTACTGGGCACAGCAGGATCTTCATGTATTGTAAAGTGTTGAGTTCTTTAATGGAAAAGTCCTCTCAAGTCTCTTAAGTTAGTGAAACAGCTGGAAACAAGAAGGATTAAGGAGAGTTGGGCGAAAGTAGGAAAAGATCTCAGTATATCTTCAGACATTTGAAGAAATTAATAAAGGTAATGTTAAACCATTGGAAAACCATACAGAAACATAGTTGAAATCAGCACAGGCCTAGATCAAGTGCTGGAGAACATGTCCTACCGTTCTGTACAACTTTCATCAGCACCCTCTGGATGATGAACACAAGAAAACCCTTTTATTATTCTACTGAATGCTAGGAGAATGTCTCAAAGTGGTTAAATATTCCATATATCTGATTTCTAATTTTTCAGTTCATTTCTTTGCTCCTTCCAATAGAGAACGATCATGATGTTTTATAAACATCAAACAAAGGACAGGGAATGAGCCCAGGTTAGGGTGACATCTCAGTTCTTCCCTCAGGTCAGACAACTCAGAGAGGGGGAATAAATGCAAAATTTTTATCTGTTCCAAGACAGAAGTGGAATAAAATATGTTGAAGTGTGCATGAACTTCATACTTACTAGACCAATATATTCATGTGTTATTTGTAAGACAATCAATTTTTTCTTGTTTGGTGTATGGTACTTGCTATGACAGATACATAATTCTATGTTAGATTTTATATTAATGAATTGAGGTTTAGCTCAAATCTATAATGCACAAGATAGAAAAAAAAAAAATTAAAGAGCAAACATCAAGAACAAGACTGCTTTCATTTACAGATTCATGTGTTTGTGGTCAGAACTACTGTCACATAGGAACACTGGGAACAGCCCAGCAAAACAGATATAATTTATTTTTAAAACTGTCTAAAATTGGGACTTTATAATTTCAGAACAAGGAGCAGACATTTTCCCTCACTATGCTCTCTACCAAAATCCTGTGCTATGTTTTATAATGCTGCCATTTCAGCTCCTGCTCTGTGCTGCTGTTCCCTAGGATCCAAATTAAATTTTTTTTTCTACTGGATTAGGAAGAGACTGTTTGTCTCCAGTACTTGTGAGCTTTGTGTGGCTCAAATGTAAGGTAATAGGGTTTGCAAAAAGCAAAAGGCATCTTAATGGCCAAGAGCATTTGGATACCAGAACACAGCAGTGCAGCTGACCTACAGTGTGGGAACCTCTTGTTGGAATACAACCCCTTCCATTTAACAGCCTATGCAGGAAGAAAATAAATATGTAAATTATCACATAATCTCCCAATAAAACAGAAAAAATTCCTTCAAGGAGGGCCACCTGGAGCAGGCTGCCCCAGGTCATGTCTGGTCTGGTTTGAATGATTCCAAGGACGGAAACTCCACAACCCCTCGGGTTAACCTGTTCCAGTGATCCACCAGCCTCACAGGGTGCTAGTATGCGAGACACTTGTACATAATAAATGAAGGCTTTTGCCCTGCTATGTATATCATAGCAGATAACTAGCAGTTAACAGTGGTCCTCAGCAGTGCAGAAGAATCCTAGTCTGAATGCTTGGTTTCAGGTCGTTTTTATCCCCAGCAATAAAAGTATTACATTTGTATTTTAGTAGTGAATTCCTTTGTGTGCTTTGAGCCATAACTTCAAGTTTCTGCACTCACCGTCCAGAGAGCCAAACGTGTCCTGGGCTGCATCCAGAGCCCCGTGGGCAGCAGGGAAGGGAGGAGATTCTGCCCCTCTGCTCCACTCTGCTGAGACCCACCTGGAGCACTGCATCCAGCTCTGGGGTCCCAGCACAAGAGGGACAGGGACCTTCTGGAGCCAGTCCAGAGGAGGCCACCAAGGTGATCAGAGGGATGGAGCACTTCTGCTATGAGGAAAGGCTGAGAGAGCTGGGATTGTTCAGCCTGGAGAAGAGAAAGGTTCAGCGTGACCTAATTGTGGCTTTCCAGTACTGAAGGGAGCTTGCAAGAAAAATGGAGAGGGGCTTTTCACAAGGAAAGATAATGATAGGACAAGGGGGAATGGCTTCAATCTAAGAGAGAGTAAATTTAGGTTAGATATTAGGAAAAAATTCTTTAATATGAGAGTAGTGAGGCACTGGCACAGGTTGTCCAGAGAAGTTTTGGATGCCCCATCCCTGGAAGTGTTTAAGGCCAGGTTGGATGTACCTTTGAGTACCCTGGTCTAATGGAAAGTGTACCTGCCCACAACAAGGGGACTGAAACTAGATGGTTTTTAAGGTTCCTTCCAACACAAACCATTCTGTGGTTCTATGATGATTCTTTGATTCTCCTTCAGCTGTGAGTCAGAGCTAAATTATCCATGACAGGATGAGCTGTACTGTTAAATGTCAGTTTAACAGAGCTCAAATTGACCTGAACTTGAAAAAAATATATAATTTTTCTGGTAAAGCTTCAATTACTTCCTTAAGAGAAGGGATAGAGGGGAAAATTGCAGATGAGCAAAACTGGACAATTTGGTGGAAGCTTGGAAAACGCATTGTTACTTGTAAAATCTCTGTGGTAACCTCTGTAGCCCCTCTGGGACAAGAATGGGAGCAATGAGTTATGGACCTGTCCTGCTGCCCCTGGGGGGTGTGACAATGCATTGGCCAAAAGCTGCGTGTTGGCAGCACTGTCCCGTTTCACTGGGGGTTGTTCTGTGCGTCTTTGCAGAGCCTGAAGCTGCAGGAAGGGGAGCAAGCAGTGGAGCACGGACGAGGGAAGGGCATCGACTGTGCTGCTCTCACCTGCATGGTCCAGCTGGCCCAGATCATTCTCGGTGTGGGCCTGGGGCTCCTGGTTAGCGTTGCTGGCAGCGCCGTCACCGTGATTTCGGCATCCACAGTGGCACTGATCGGCTGCTGCTTCGTGGCTTTCTGTGTTCGTTACGTGGACTAGGACTGCAAGAAGCAAGTGGAAGAACTCTCCTCAGGGGAGCGTTTTCTTTCTGGGTCGGTAGCACTGGTGCTGTTGCTGTGCTGACGCTGCTGGCACATCGTCCTATCTTACCTCCTTGGATCTGTTGCAATTCCAGAGCTTTATGAAGTGGAGACTTGGTAACACCGGTTGCCTAATGCCTCAGATACACACACACACACACAGTGTGTTCACAGGCTGTGATATGTGATGGTGTGTATGCCCACAGTATTTTGATGCTCTACACCAGGAGTCATTACAAAACTCCTCATTACCAATTCATGAAAGTTCATAGATGAAGTATGTGATAAACTGAAGTAATATAAAAGGACAGTTAGGAAGAAAGTTTTTATTTATGTTGTTTTTCAAGTGTCTTAAGTTGGGGGCTGTTCCCTCCAGCAGTCAAAAGCTGCAAGAGGATCAAACAGGTGTCAGAGGCCATGCACAGTGCAGTTCTGTTATGATTAGTGGTACTGCTAAATGGGATCAGTTAATTACCAGCCACTGTCAAAAAATGGTTGGAATATAAACAAGTTTGAAGCCTATTGTTTAAAAGCATTACTGCAAAGTAATTATTTTGTACTGGATCCTGCTGCCT
This sequence comes from Orthonyx spaldingii, assembly GCA_013397795.1. Taxonomy (NCBI): domain Eukaryota; kingdom Metazoa; phylum Chordata; class Aves; order Passeriformes; family Orthonychidae; genus Orthonyx; species Orthonyx spaldingii. Next base: position 611,197 of record VZTJ01004278.1, read on the forward strand.
CTGTAAAAATGAAGTGAAACTATTGGCTGGGCTTGTCAGGAAAGTCTGCCTAAGGCTGCTTTGCAAATCCATGTATAGGTACCTAAAAATTTCTCTATGGGAAACAGCTGCCATTTCTTCCTTTTTTTAAAAAGTAGCCTCTCAATTTTGATGCTGTACTTGAAAAAATAAACTTGGCTAACATAACAATTTGATGGCTGGTTGAACACCACACAAATCTTGACATTGGATATGACAGCATTTACCTTAAAGTATCATCTCTCTTTTCTCTGTTTTCCTTCATGCTTTGAGTGAAACGGCATTTGCTCTTTACAGAATATTGTAAATAAATTCAGTTCTGCAAAGCACTATCAGGAATTATTGTACAGTAAATACATAAGCCCAGTTATTTGTATTTAATTGCATATGAAGCTTCATTGTTATTTTTATAATATTGCTAGAGTTTTGGAAATTCTTTTGATGTTTGTGAAAGCAATATACTATATTTATGCTGTGCTTCCTCTGTCCTGAAAACTATCATATCCATATAACTATGTTATATGTTAAGCCACATGAAGCCATCTGCTAATGCAATATTGTTAATGAATATTGAGAGACTATGGGCAAGTATGGTGTTTATGGTTGTTTTTGTCCTTAAATATTGCACATGTATAATCAACACTGTTCAGAGAAATGCAGTGTTGAGCTTATCAGCTCTTAGAAGCTCTGCAAGATATGAACTGACAACACCACAAATAAATGGCTAGGTTTGAGAATCAAGTGCATCTGCAGAGATGCATCAGCTTCACCCTTTTTCTATGTTTTCAAGAGTAGAGTGAGTCACATATTCTCAGGAAAACCAATTTTCCCTTAGGTAAATTCTTATTAATTTTAACAAGCCTGTGGGAGCCTCAGATACCTTTTCTCGATGATGACTCTGTCTCCACTGTAGGCCCCAAAAGGAGCTCAGTGCATGGCAAACCTCACTACAGCATCTTCATCCTGCCTTTTGAAGAAACCATGTTTTATGGTTTCTTTTGGTTTTTGGCTCTTCATTTCACACCCATGGAAGAGAAAACCTGGGAAGATGGCGCCCCTGGACTTTGAAACAGTTTACAGCCAGCTGGAGCACAAGGGCCTCAACCAGGACAAACAGAAGGAAGCCAGAAAATGAAGGATTGTTGTCTTCTCAATTAACTTTATGCCATCAATAACTCTCTAACTTCCATTAACTCAGTGTCTCCTGGGAGGACCAATTTTCAAGGGAATAGCAAGGCATGTGCAGGACCATAAAAACAGATAAAGGAGGAGGTGATCTGGTTTTATAGCACTGCACCACATAAACTTGTGCACCAGGAGCTGAGGTCATAAAGCTCTGATTCCACTGTGAGGCTGTGAAAGAAATTTTGCAATGTTTACCTGTGTCTTTGTCAATATTTTCTTTGAGGTTTAACACCATTAGAACATTAACATTTAAATGGTCAATATTGTCTCTGCTGTTACACAAAGAGAATTCTGGCATTGATTCAGGCCCACAAAGTGACCACAAATCTGTGGCAACATAAGAAGGGTTCTGAATGTGCAGAGAGAAGAGAGAGGAGCCCATCATGTATATTAGTGCTTTTTTTTTAGAAATTTATTCAGACAACATCATTTCAGGAACTCATCATTTCTCATGATCTCATGATCTTTCCCTTTAAAGCCCACTGTATGCTATAGAAGACAGAACAGATTAAAGTCAGCTTTTCCCTGGAAATCTCCATAAAAGCATCCTATACTGTTCCTAGGACTTCAAAACAAAATCTTTATGAGTCTTTGTCAGAAATAGCAAGCTGACAAAAAAGTATTTACAAATTTGGAAAATAGTGTCCAAACAAAAAAAATTATGATGGTGCTCATTCTGAAGTTGAAAATGTATCTCAAGCATTACTGAAAACAATATAAAATGTTACTAACTCATAAAAGGGGATAAAATAAGTATTTCTTTTAGCTATAGAAATGTTACTAATGTATGTTACTAATATAGTATGTTACTAATACATGAAAGGGGATAACATATTTATTTCAGCAATAGAAATGCTAAAATGTTAAAAATGTTGAAGGTATTGAAGGACTGTACTGTAATGCTTTAATTTAAGAAGTTCCACCTTTTCTGTGCTTTACGTTAGTTCTGGACTTGAGCCATCAATATGATCATTTATTGTACTTAACATCAACTTTTATAGCAATGATGTGAGTATAAAGTACCCTGTGTCTGAGCTTTCTCATCTGGTTTTATCTCCATATACATAAAATCGAATAAATAAAGATCTTCTCTGTATCACGTTTATGCAAATGATACACTTAGATGAACTGCACATACTGGGTCAGGCTGGAAGGGCCCACCGTGGGTCATCTGGTCCAGCCTCCCTGCTCACGCAGGGCCATCCCAGACCTCATGGCACAGGATTGCGTCCAGACAGTTCTTGAATGTCTCCAGTGAAGGAGACTCCACAGCCTCTCAGTTGTCTCTTCTAGAGGTTGAACAAGCCCAGCTCCCTCAGCCTTTCCTCATAAGAGACATGCTCCAGTCCTTTAATCATCCTTGTATCCCTCCTCTGAACCCTCTCAAAGAGGAGATGTCTTGCGACAACCAACCCTCCTCCCTCCCACTCTCAGAAAAATAGACATGGATGAACAAAGCAAAGCAGGAGACAAGTCTGTCATCTGATCTTCATGGCACTTTCCTTTTTATTTCTCTTACAAACATCTGCCACTTCTTCCCCTTTAACAAGCAGGCATGTGATGCAAGCAAACCCTTAAAGGAACTTCTGGTTGTCCTTTTCAGAGGACTTGAAGTATTAGTAATATCACAAGTATTCTGATTTTTTTTTTTCCAGTGTCCATTTCGTGTTTCATAGTGTTCTCATTAAGTTTTTTGACTTGCTTGAAAACAAGCAACTCAGGTGGCTTGTGGCAAATAAACTTTTTTTCCAGAAAGGCTACACAAGTCAGGATGAATCATAAATGTCTTTGCCTTGGGAGAACTCACAGCTTTCACATTGGTGCCTATGAATCACTACCCGTCCCTGCCGCATGTCAAAAGATGGTGTAAGTGAATGTGGCAATGCTGACATTTGATATTTTTGAACTGTAGAAGGATTGAGTGGAATTATCTGCTGTAAAGTGTCTTTAAATGATTTTTGGCATGATAAAGCTATAAAAAATGAGCTATAAACCAAAATTTTCCCTTCTAAGTTTCCAGCATTCATTTCTCATTCTCTAGCTGCTCAGTCTTGTTAATTTAAGAGGCAAATGTTCAGGGTCACTAGTCCAAGACTAAACTGTGAAAAGTGATTTTCAATTTTTATGGGCCCTGACGTGATACATCCACAAGTGCTGAGGGAGCTGGCAGACATCATAGCTGGGGGGTTCATGATCATCTTTGAAAGGTCATGGAGATCAGGAGAGGTGCCTGAGGACTGGAAGAAAGCAAATGTCACCCTGGTCTTCAAAGTAGGCAAGAAGGAGGACCCAGGGAATTGGAGCCAGTCAGCCTCACCTCAATCCTTGGAAGCAGCAGATGCCTCCTCAGCACGTTCACCGAGCACACCAAGCTGGGAGGAGTGGCTGATACCCCAGAGGGCTCTGCAGCCCTTCAGAGGGATCTCGACAGGCTGGAGAGATGGGCAGGGAAGAACCATCTAAAATTCAACAAAGGCAAGTGCAGTGTCCTGCCCCTGGGGAGGAATAATCCCTGGCACCGATACAGGCTGGGGTCCAACCTGCTGGAAAGCAGAAGGACAAGGACCTGGGCGTCCTGGTGGACAACAAGATATCCATGAGCCAGCAGTGCCCTTGTGGCCAAGAAGGCCAACAGAATCCTGGGGTGCATTAGGAAGAACATTGACAGAAGGTAAAGGAGGTGATCCTGCCCCTCTGTCAGCCCAGGTGAGGCCTCATCTGGAGTGCTGTGTCCAGTTCTGAGCTCCTCAGTACAACAGAGATTTGGAGCTCCTGGAATGGGTCCAGGGGAGGGTGACAAAAATAATTAAGGGACTGGAGAATTTCTCTTAAGAGGAATGGCTAAGGGGGCTGGACTTGTTTACCACCAAGAAGAGATGACTGAGAGGGGACCTCATCAAGGTTTCTCAGTGTCTGCAGGAAGGGGTCAAGAGGATGGACCAGGCTCTGCTCAGTGGTGCTGAGAAATGGGACAATGGGCAGAAACTGATGCACAGGAAGTTGCACCTGAATATGATGAAGAATAACTTTGAGAGTGATGGAGCACTGGAACAGATTTCCCAGAGAGGCTGTGGAGTCTCTCTCACTGGAGTTATTCAAAAACCTTCTGGATACAATCCTGTGCCTTGTGTTCTAGGATAACCCTGCTTGAGCAGGAAGGTTGGAACAGATGAACACTGTGGTCCCTTCCTACCTGACCCATTCAGTGATTCTGTGAATTCTGTTGCCTTCTACGGTGTTCAGTTTCATGCATTGCTCCTTTAGATATGCAAGAAATGTTAAGCTGTTGCATTTCCTAAGTTTTTTTAATTGAAAATGAACATTTTACCTCCCATGTATTAATAGTTTACCTGTGTATTAAGGATACTCACATCATGCAGAGCCATCAAACTGGAGGCTGTTCCCATGGGAAACCACATGCAGCAGTAGGAAAACAAAATTCAGTGCTTTCCAACCTGGACTCCACGGCAGACAGAGATACGCAAACCCTTACGTGTATTCCAGGGCGAGAGCTGTGCGGTGTGACATTTTCTGCAGCACGGAGCGCTTTTCGCGAGGGTCATTCCCAAAGGCTCTGCCCGCTTCGAGGGGCGGCCCGGATGGGGCCGCGGCCGCTGTCCCTCGGCGGAGCCGGGCGCTCGGTGCCGCCTGGTGTTCAGCGACAGCGCAGCGCCCTCCGGAGCTGCCTGCCCTGCACCGCCCCTAAACTCGGCCCTGTCCCTCCCTCTGCCATCTCACTCCGGAGTTTCCTTGTCGTGATGCACTGGTGCAGTCCAGGTCTCTCTCTCTCTTTTTTTTTTTTTTTNTCATAACCTCTCCTAACTGCCACCAGTTTTTGTTTTGTTTTGTTTTTTGTTTTTTTGTTTTTCGTTCTATAGCTTGTTGCCAGCGGTAGCCCAGTTGCCTAATGCATTGCAGACACTGCCCTATGGACACGTGGTGGCAGGATCCCCCCGTGGACACTTTTAGCATCAAACTCTTGGCAGAATCTGCCCTTTGAAACCTTCAGTGCAGATGCCAAGAGTCAGTGCGGTAGTGCAGTCGTTCTCCACTTGTTTGGCAGATGAGTTTTTGTTGCACTGGCTTACAGCAGGTGAGCTGCATCAGGAGGTGGGGGGACATTGGTCACAGCGCAGAGACAGCATCAGAGTCTTGGACACCTCTGTTTACAAGGCCCCCTGCTCATTAGAGAAGGAGGCGTGACAAATAGAAGTGTGAAGCTTAAGGAGTGACAAGAGGGAAACGAAAGGTTTCTGAGAGAGTTGCCTTTTGCTGAAGTCTAGGAGCACTACACTGGGGCTGCACAGCTGGCAGATCACTATATAAACACACATATATCTCAGATGATTTGGGGGTTTTTTCAACATTCAGATCTGATTTTTTTTTTTTTAATAAAATTGATGTTAGCTTGCAATGCAATTTGCAAGTTATTCAGTTTCCACAGATTTTGAGGTACTTCTTTCTTTAACATGTGCTGAAGTTCCAACAAAACACCCAATCCCAACAAGTAGAGGAAATAAATCCCAAATATTGTTAGATTGCCATAACACTGCAAAACCTGGCAATAAAACAGCTTTTGAACTATGATTCTCTCTGAGAGAAAGATGACACCTTATCAAAGGGTGGTGGTCTTTTCCGAACAGGGATTTTGCATTCTGGAATATTTTCATTGGAATGACTTTATATCAAGTGTGCTCAAAATCCAAGATTTGAGTTTACATCTGTGAAAATGTAATCCCAAATCTGAAATTTAAACTAGATTCTTCTTTTCACTACTTATGATTGACTGTACAGACTGAGCAGTTATTTACTGCTGCTGTAGAATCTCTGTTACTTTCAGTTCAGGAACTTGTGGTTCGCTCTCTGTACCTTTGTATCCATCACTGCATTTGCCTATGAGCCAGGAACTGGAGTTCAGCAGGAAGTGACTTTTTATGGGCAAAAGGAAGACTGTATTTCCTCTGAGCCCTCTCCACTGTTTCAGCAGAAATAAAAAGCAATTAAAACTTTTTTTAAAAAATCATTTAGTGGGTGATTCAAAATACATAATAGGAGATGATTTGAGGGTATAAAACTTCCAGAGTTTTTTCAGAATAAGCATCAAGCAAGACAGACACTGATGCTAATTCTACTGTATTGGAACAAAGACATATCTGAAGCAATCCATTTGCTATTACAGAATCACACAAAAGTACAGAATAGCTGGGGGTGCCTGTGGAGATGACCCAATCCAAGCCCCCTGCTCAGCACAGGGTTCCTAAAGCAGTGAATCAATGAGTCAGATTCTGAGCATTTCCAAAGCTGGAGACTCCACAGTCTCTCCAGGCAACCTGTTCCAGTGCTTGACCACACTGTTTGAAAGGAGGGGCTTTTTCTTACATTTAAATGATGGAATTTCAGTTTGTGCCTATTGCCTCTTGTCCATTCCCTGGACAACTCTGAGAAGAGTCTGATTTTATCTTCTTTAATACCCACCTATATTACGTATTTACATACATCGATGAAGTTCCCAAGCCTTCTCAGGTCCAGGCTGAACACTTCCAGCTCTGTCAGCCTCCGCTCACATGGCAAATGCTCCAAGCCCTCCATCATCCTGGAGCCTCTCTGGTAAATAATCCAGACCTGGGTAACCTGCCCAGGACTGGATACAGCATCCCAAATGTGCCTCACCAGGCTGAGCAGACGGGAAGGATCCCCTCCCTTGACATGCTGGCAGTGCTCTGCCCAATGGAGCCCAGGATGCTGCTGGCCTTTGCTGCATGGGCTCATTGCTGGCTCATGTTCTCCTTGTCCCCAGCTCCTTCTCTGCTTGCCAGTCAATTGGGCTCCAGCCCGTGCTGGTGCAGAGAGTGCAGGACTTTGCACTTCCCTTTGTCCAGCTGCGTGGGGCTCCTCTCAGTCCATTTCTCCCGCCCACTGAGGACCCTCTGAATGGTGGCACAACCCCCTGGTGTAGGAGCCACCCCTCCCAGTGTGAACATGCTGATCAGACTTCTCCACAAATACAGAAACAAGTAATTTTCCACAAGATTCCAGTTTTATCCAGTGTGAGGTTCAGCTGAATGAAAGTGAAAAGGTTCATTGAACAATGATGTTAGAAGTCAGTGTTGAATAGTTAATTTAATCATTGTACAACTGACCATACTCATTCAGCTGATCGGAAGGAAAAACACAAGTCCTTGGAGAAACAGGGTCTCATCGTCCCAGGGAATGGATGAGTAAGATACTTCTATTTTATTATTTCACACACTGAATAGTAATCAGTCCTTTCCAACCAGGTAGGCAATGTTTCCAAAAACTTGTTAAATAAATAAACTGCTTGTTTCTATCTGATCTTTTGGCCCAATTTTCTCAGCTATCCTATGAGTCTATATTTTACAGCTAAGATTTTGGGAAGGACTCTGAGGCTATGCACAGGCAGAGAAACCTGCTTATGTGTATTATCAGCTACATTTTAGCACAGGAGCAAGATAACTGGCTACCCATGGAACTGACTGATACTGAGATTGTACCTAGAGGAGATTCTTTTAACTGCTTTCATCACGATAAAAAGATATTTTCAGTAACTCCCTTTCAATGGAAAAATAAGAATTCTCTTTTGAGAAATAAGCCTCACTAAAAACAGGAGATCCAAGCTCTCAATCTAATGTCCTTGAGCTGCACCACACTCATACCTGTTCCTGCTCCAGCTCAGGGATACAAATTAGATCAGAGCTTCTGTGCAGGCACCCAATTGAATAATCAAGTTTTAGAGCAGACAGTCGTGAATAGGAATGAAGGGGACTGGACTTTTTTTACTGCTAAAGTGAGTGCCAGAATAAGTCACAGAGAAAGTGAAATGGTATTTCCACCGAAGAAGCATTTCAAAGGGAAACCTGGAAATGCAATTGGAGGTTTTTATTACATTAAGACCTTGGTTAGTTATTTAAGAAGCTGAGATATTTAAACGTCCCTAAGCAATCAAAGTCTTTTCCTAATGAGAATATCCGGTCCTTAAGTGTTCTCTCAGTTTGTCACTAGATGTCAGCCTTCACCTTCGGGTCCCTACCGTTCTATAACCCTGTGCACCTCTCCACCAGCGCCCCACCAGGAATCTGTAACAGGAGGAGACCAAGTACGAAAATCTAGTCAAGAACTCTGTAAGTATTTTGTATCCTTCAGCAATGTTTATTTTAGTCCATGAAAATCTGATTGTTACAAACGAAGACATGAACATTTGCAGGAAACGGGAGCGGCTTCGAAGCGTGTTGTACTCATTACTTAGGAAACCCCTGGGTTCTCAGTAGGATTTGTCGTTGAGCTGGAAAGACACTCTGCTGAGGTCACACACCCTGGGCACACAGAGTAACTGCACCTTCTGCCCTGCCCGGTGTCCCTGCCTGTGCAACACAGAGCACAGATTTCATGCTGTTAGCTGGGACTCACAGCACAGGTAAAGCAAAATTTCTCTCTGCTTATGCATTGCTAGAGCAGTGCTTTTTCACTGTGCTGGACACACACTGACCTGCACAGCCTGGGGTGCTGGTCTGGCCTAAACCAACATTTGGCCAAGTGTGGATGGGCTGTGCCTCTTTCAAACAGCAGATCATGACCTACACCTGGTGGATCAGTGGCTTGAGAAAGAGATGCCCCCTAGTTTCACAGTCCGGTCCCTACACAGTCAAGGTATTTTCACGTTTGGGTGATTTGCCAAATGTGAAGGTTTTATGTCTCTAGTGATCAGGCACCTGGGGTTTCCTCTGAAAATGGTACATTGCTAGCATTCTGGGCTAATTATGCATTGTTCTGAACACCACTTCTTTTACTGTGTTGTTTTCCTGGCACAAAATTATGTTTACATTGACATCCACAAAAGCACATGGGTTTTGCCATGCTGGGCACCACAGAGGTTGTCTTTTGGGCAGCTTGCTAACTACTGAAATTCATAGTTACATTTTAGACATTTGGACACCTGTTTATTTAATGCACAAGTACAGTTAACCAGCAGGTAGGGAATAAATTTCCAGCAAGTTAAGCAAGAAATTATGCTGTTCAAAAGCAAACAGTGAGAAGAGCGTCTGGCTGTGAAATTCCTCCAATCTCCTTAACTTAGATTTCTCCTGGCCTACACAAACACAATTATATCTCTCTGAACTCTGGACTTAGAAGTTCACAGTGTCCTTTTCTCATACAACAGTGCAGCTCTCTTCACCTACAACACAGACATTAGGGCTTTCTCACAGAACAGAAATGCAGTTTCTTGCAAGTCCTTTACCACATTAAGCTGCTTTACCCGCAGGTCTAAAAAGACCTCAGGCTCCTGGATAGCATACTGGAACTTTAATTGAGCCAGGACCTGGAAGCAAGTTAACCACTGTTCTTAGGAAGGGGAGACCTAGAGCCCAGATCTGGATCCAATTTCTATTCCATATTTGCAGTGAAAAAAATCTCTTCACAATTCCTCCTGGGAGATTACACCCTAACCACTGTGCTGCCAAGCAGTCTTCAAGGGCTTTCCCGCTCTTATCATCAAGCAACAGTAACTCATGCAACAGTAACTCATGCAACAGGGAACTGTTGCAAGACAGAGAACATGAGCACATCCACAAAGCAGCCCAGAGATTCAACCATTCCCCTGGGATGTGGGAAAGCGGAAGCTGAATCTCTCAGGCTGTGGGGGATAGCTATGCCCACTAATTTAGCATTTCACAGAGGGAAGGAGAAGGATAATAATCTGCACATATATTGAAACTGGGACAGAAGCAGCACATCCAGGCACAGATTCAAAGGTATGAGGGGAAGGAGTTAAGTTCACAGCCGCTCCTGACTTAGTGTGGCCTGGCACAGGGTCTCCTGTGTCGGAATGCAAGCTTGTCTCCCTCACAGGATACACACTGTGGTCAGTCCCAACAGAGATATCCCCATAAAGCACAGAAATAAGTGCTACAGAATTAAGCAGATTTAGACATGCTCAGGGACAGATTTCTAGGCACAAAAATATTACTAGAAAAAACTTTAAGTACTTATAGACTTCACCTGTCAATCAAGTCAGGATTTAGGAGCTTAGAGAGGCAGTTGTACAGTACTTAGATGCTCAAGTTCTTCTGTGGATATGTCTGATTTCTTTGGAGTCTCTGCATCTGTGTAAGTATGCCCATCAGCCACCAGCTCACTTCTGCTGTTCTTCAGACAAATTTTAAATCAGTATCTTCTCTGTTAGCAAGTGTTCAAGGCTGGAGAAGTCCTTTCAGCCTTGAAAAAAAAAGAGAACAACTTCTCCTTGCAAGTAGCAGAACCAGCTGCTTTCAGACCAAACACAATTTTTACAACAGGAGTTACCAACAAATACAGTAAACCTAACAGACTCTGAAAAACATAATTGCCACTATTGCAATACCATTGCAGTTTTCTCTGGACAGAAACAGTAAGTTTGCTCCATGTCAGTATTTAGAAGTGACCAAAAACCCTCTGCAAAAATGCCTTTTTAGCAGAGTTAGGCAGATATTGGAGTTAGACTGCAAGGAAAGGGATTGGAAATAGAAAAGAGTTTTGAAAATTGTATTTAAATAATCATCTTATATGCAGTATTAGGGATTAATGAACTTATGTTCCAAAAACAAAACCAGAAATGTTGCATTTTTCTATCTTTTAAAACAAATATTTTGATCTTTTGATTTCAACTTTTTTTCCTCATAATTTAAAAAAAATACTTTAAGAAGTAGATATATAGCCTTACCATAAAAACTTTCACAGCTTAAAAATACTTTTTTCATCCCTCTAAAAGTTTGATTCACATCAGCCTCAAATTATTTCCCAGGTATTTCTTTGGAACAGAGGCTGGAACAGGCCAATCCCTGACACTCTCTAGGCTACATAAGCACTGTAGGCCCTAGGGCTGCTCAGACTAGAGGAACTGAAATGAATGTCACTGAAACACTGGCAAGCGTCAGTGAAAACCCTCAGCAGAACTAAAGCCTTTGTGCTTGGTTTTATGTGAACCCAGAAGTATCCCAGAGCAAGTGATTTGAAGTGGCTAGGATTGCTTCTTTTTCTCCTTGTTTTGTTTTTGCCTTTTTTTTTTTTTTTTTTTTTTTTTTTTTAATTTTTGTTTTANTTTTTTTTTTTTTTTTTTTTATTTACAATTGTGCTGATTTCCTGAAGTGAAATACGAACAGTCTGAAGTGCAGCAAAAATGAAGCCTGCAACCTCAGTGACCTGGGAGAGATGCTGTCTTGCTACACATGGTCTGGAGCTGTGAGGTTTCCTTTCCCCTCAATGGCCTGGAGAGAGGCTGGGGAACAATATTAGGGGGCTCACACCCTCCTTCCAACCCCAGGCAAAGCAATACCTCCCCATAAAGCTGTAAATTCTGTCCTTGGGTTTCTCCTTGGCTGCCTGGGTTGCTCTATATCCTGGCAGCAGCTGAGGGGATGGGGTAGCTAGAAAAGCAGATCCTGCACTGATCTGGAGGGGAGCACAGTGTTCCTTGTCCCCTCCCTTTCCTAAGTCCCTAAAAGAGGGGAAAGGGGCCAAGCCTGAACAAGCAGGAACTTTCTACTCACCTGTCCTGGCTGTTCCCCTCAGGGCAGGTTTGAAATAGAAGAGAGGCTGCCTGATCCCTGTGCCCTCAGTGGAGCCCAGGGAGCAGTAACCAGTCAGGCCTGCACGATTTACAGGGTCCTGCAGCAGTGAGAAAGCAGATCAGCTCCCTCTCCCTGCCACAGACAAACACACAGGGTGGGAGGGCTGCTGGCCTCTTGCTGCTTGCAACTCCAGCTTGAGGGGATGCAGCTGAGGCTTCCCAGCCTCAGTCCACCCCAACCAGCCCCTGTCCTCCCTGTGGTATTTTGCACACCCTGCATGCTCCCTGGCTGTAGTCCCATCACCCTCACCAGTTCTTGTTCCCCAGACCAGGTACAAGCACTAAAAAGCATCTCATAGAGACCCCCACTCCTCCCAGTCCTGTTCTCCAGCTCAGGGCACATTTTCCAGACAACAATGTTCATCAAGTGTCTCCAACGGCAGACAAAACCGCAAAAGAGCATCTCTCACACAGAAATCCTCCTTTACTCATTCTTCCTCTCCTTGTCCTGACCAGCATTCCATATCCCCAAGCCACATTTGGCACTGTCCCATCCCCCAGAGCCCCCTGCCATCTCAGCAGTGCTGCTCCATGGAGCTGGCAGGCAGCAGGTCATAGCGGCTGCTGTACATCACCACCCCGGGGGGGTAATAGGCCACCTCTGCCTGGACGGCTGCAGCACGGGGAGCAGCAGGGACAGGGTGGATAGGCATCACAGCATGCAGGGCCTGCTCCTCCTTCTCAGGTTTGGTGGTGTCAGTGAAAGGGCGCATGGTGGTGAGGGAAGGTGAGGTGATCCTCCAGAGGAGGCTCTTCAGTGCCTTGCGGAACTCCCTGCGCATGAGGCAGTAGAGGATGGGATTGAGACAGCTGTTGGAGTGTGCCAGGCACACGCTGATGGGGAACAGGTACACTTGGGAGAGAAAGTACTCGTTACTGAAGTGCACCACGTTGAGTTTGATGAGTATCCCCCACGTTGTAAGTGCTTGGTTAGGCAGCCAGCACAAGAAGAAAGACAGCACCACGATGGACACTGACCTAGTCACTTTGGAGCGGCGCCTGATGCTGGGGCCACTGCAGGTGCTGCCCACGTGCTTGTCACTGATGAAGCGCACTAGAAGCAAGTAGCAGAGACTAATGACGACCAACGGCACCACAAAGCCCAGCAGCACCTTCTGGATGTGGTACAGACCCAGCCAGAATTGGGCATTGCTGCCTCGGCCCTCTGGGAACTTGACAAGGCAGAGAACATCGTCAAAGACAGTGGCAGTGGTGGAAAAAATGGCATGGGGCAGGGAAGCCAGGACAGCTGACAGCCAGATGAGTGCACAAAGCCACTTGGCAGAGCAGCAGCCAGCCAGTGGGTCTCCTCGACGCTGATTCTTCAAGGCTGAAGCAACAGAACGGTATCGAGCCACGCTCATGGCAGTGAGAAAGAATACACTGGCATACATATTCATTGCTGTCACATACGAGACGATTTTACACATTGCCTTGCCGAAGAGCCAGTTGAAGTCCAGCGCATTCTCCACTGCCCAGAATGGCAAGGTTAGCACAAACTGGAAGTCAGTCACTGCCAGGCTGGTCACAAAGAGGTTGATAGAGGATTTCCTCCAGCCTTGCTTACTTTTCATCAGGTAGAGCACCAGCAGGTTGCCCACCAGTCCCAGGGCGCACACCACGGAGTACACCAGTGAAATGACAATCCGCACCACGTCAGAGCTGTCCCCCTGCATCCCGTCGGCTCGCTCCAGGTTGATGTTCTTCAAAAACTGCAGGAAGGACACGTTGCTGCCGTTGTCCATCTGAGCGCCCTCCAAGAAATCCAGCGGTGCGCCCCAGGACTCCCGGTCCGCTGCTTCCTTTATGCCAGCGGCTGGCGAGCAGGCACCGCGCTCGCAGGGCTCGCCCATCCCATGTAGGGTGGGTGACGGGGCCGCGGGAGCTTTTTCTCCAGACGCTGACCACCGGCAGCAGCGGTGGCGGCGGGCGGGCTGCTGGAGCAGAGGCAGGGTGCGGGGACGGCGCGTTGCCGGCTGTGCAGATAAGACGGCTGACGCCGCTCGGCTCCGCGCCGCGCTTTTATCCGCGCCGGCGGGGCGGGGCATGCGCGCTGCGCGCGGAGCTCTCCCGGGTGCTGAGCGCGGCCGCCGCGCCCCTGCTGTCCCCGCGGATCGCCCCGTCCAGCCGTGTACCGTCCCGTCCCGTCCCGTCCCGCACACCTGGCTGGGAACCGCGCGTGTGAACCAACCGGGCGTTCCCGCGGGCTCCATGCGGCAGGTGCGCGGCCATGGGCGATGCTCTCTCCCCTGGTGGGATGCCCTCTCCCCCGGTGTGATGCCCTCTCCCCCGGTGTGATGCCCTCTACCCCTGTGTGATTCACCTCTCCCGGTGTGATCTCTACTCCACCGGTGTCATGCCCCCTCCCCCGATATGATCCCTCATCTCCCGATGTGATCCCCACTCCCGCGATGTGATCCCCTC
>VZTJ01004278.1:627204-668856 GCA_013397795.1 Orthonyx spaldingii
CTCCATGCGGCAGGTGCGCGGCCATGGGCGATGCTCTCTCCCCTGGTGGGATGCCCTCTCCCCCGGTGTGATGCCCTCTCCCCCGGTGTGATGCCCTCTACCCCTGTGTGATTCACCTCTCCCGGTGTGATCTCTACTCCACCGGTGTCATGCCCCCTCCCCCGATATGATCCCTCATCTCCCGATGTGATCCCCACTCCCGCGATGTGATCCCCTCTCCTTGATGTGATCCCCCCTATGCCGATATGCTTCTCCTCCCCGATGTGCGCCCTGCGGATCAGCTCCCGCAGAACCTGTCCCCTCCCGCGTGGGGACAAGTTTTGGGGATGTCGCACCTCCGCCGAGCCGCAGCGTGTGCCCGAAACAACCCGCGCTTTCGCGCTTGGGAAACCTCGGCACCGAGCCGGACCGCGCTTCGCCGTCCCCTGAATGACCTCACTCCGGACAGGGACCCACGAACGCCGCTCCTGCTTATGGGACGTCGGGAAACGGGATCTCTCCCTAATTTTAAAGCGAAGGGCACGGACAAGGAAGCTGTAAAGTCCGGCTATCGCTGCAGCGCTTGGGTGAAGGCAGAAGCAGCAGCAGCCGCTTCCTCGGAGGCAGAGGGATCCCGCCCGCAGGGGGCCCCCCTGTCTTGCACGGGGCCGAAAATAGCTTCCCCACCAAGTTTGCAGCAGAAACAGAGAAAAATAGGAACCGAGGCTTTCCTTTCCCCTGTTCTGCTTCTAAATAAATCAAAATAACTGCGCGTTTGGAAAACCAAATAGATTCTGAATATACCTAAGTAAAGCACTGTGAATCAGCCATCTGAGGGAGATTAATGGAACATTTAACACATATATTATTTTTTCCATTGATTTATCTCACTGAACTTCCTGCAAAGACATAGTCGTGTGTGCCATTTGTTATCAGCAGTCCACTCATCACTTTGATTTGTATCTGCAGGGACCCTGTAAAAGTATCAGCCAGATCATGGTATAGGAGTGTTAAAGGGCAACAAGAGTAATTCAGAAGTTTTATACATCATTCATATTGCTTATAATGAGGGTGCAATCTACCAGAATTAGCAATGCAAGGCTCTGGGAAGGTTTAATCTGAAGATTACTTGCTATAAAAAATACCTTGGTGAATGACCAAAAAAAAAAAAGGACCTTCAGAAAGCTGACCACAGCAGGCCTCAAAAAATGGACCTCTGACATCTCCTGTCATGGTTTAACCCCAGCCAGCAGCCAAGCCCCAGGAAGACACTCATTCACACCCCCACCAGTGGGATTGGGGTGAGAACTGGAAGGGTAAAAGCTGGAAAACTCGAGGTTTCAGATAAAGGCAGTTTAATAGGGAAAGCAGGAGTCACATACACAAGCAAAACAAAACAAGGAGTTCCCCACCTCCCATGGGCAGACAGGAGTTCAGCCATCTCCAGGAGGGCAGGGCCCATCACATGTAACAGTGACTTGGGAAGACAAAAGCCATCACGCCAAACATGCCCCCTTCCCTCTTCTTCCCTCTACTTTATATCCTGAACATGGTGTCATACGGTCTGGAATATCCTTTGGTGAGTCAGGGTCAACTCTCCTGGCTGTGTCTCCTCCCAGTCTCCCAAGCATCCCCACTTTTCCTGCCAGCATGGCAGTCTGAGAAGCAAGGAAGGCCTTGGCTCTGTGTAAGCCCCGCTCAGCAGTAACTAAAACATCTCTATATTATCATCAATGTGTTCAGTACAAACCCAAAACATATTTCCATAACAGCTGCTTTGAAGAAAATTAACTTCATCCCAACCAAATCCAGCACATTTTCACTTTTCCCAAATCATAGATTTTTTTTCCTAGGCTTCCATACCTCTTAATCACAGACTAGAATTGCATTTGGGTGGCATTTTCAATACACAGCATTAAGTAGCATCTCTTAGTCTGCTGAATGGCAACAGTTTTTCAAATTCTCTCAACCAGAGGAAATAATCCTTGCAGTGAAATTTAACTGTCCCATCAGCGTTGCACAGTCAACTGTAAAATAGTGTAAAATAGTGCATGCACAAGAGAAAGCCACTGATCCCTTAACACCAGTAGTAGAACCACCATATAAACAAGAAATGTGAAAATGCTGAGCTTCAATCAGACCTGCAGAGGTTCTGTAAACAGTGCTGAGGGTGAGGTGCCCCCCAGTCCACAGAACAATGGCTGCCTGAGCACTGGAGTCAGCATTTACCCAAACCCAGGGTTAGAAAAATATTTGAAATAAGCAAGTTCTTGATCCATTTTCCCCCTGCCCTTAGTCCTACTACTATTAGCCCACAAGGAAAAAGTAATTGACCCATGCAGACACTATGACAAGTATTCACTTGGTAAATTATTAGTGAAATTGATAGTGCAGAAGTGGATTTTTTCTAGATTGAATTCTGACCTATTCCCATCACATTGCTGTCTTCACATCCAGTTTTAAATACGTCACTGGAAAAATTGCAGCAAGCATGTCTTGCATAGAATAATTTCTTCTACCACTTCTTCTGCTTGACACATCTTGTTGATACACTGCTGAGAGTGAACAGTGATAATGATTCAGAAAGGGGAAGAGGAGGGAAATAATGTCCAACATTATATTGCTTTTTCTGTTAGCCACCCAGAGAAAGCAATAGAGTGTGAACTGATGTACCTCCTGGGAACACTGGTAGTGGATTTTGAACTCAGGGCTGCAAGTGTGAGATGATTGTCCAAGGTTTTTGCTCATGTTTTGACCCCCATAAAAATTCCTTTTCAGTCTTGGGTGGTTTTTCCCTTTGTCATTCTTCATTTTAGAGAAGTTTTAGAGCAGGTAAGGGAACTTGCGACACCTAGATTAATAATAGAGGAAATATTTGCTGAATAATTTATTTAACACACTGTCAGAACACTTCCATAGCTGAAAAAAAAGTTAAAAAAAGCCATCGGCTACTTTCAAAAAGTATTGCAAAACTCATCAGATACAGGAACACGAGTTATTGTTCTGGAAGACATTGTCTTCTGTTTGTTCCCTATCCATTCCACCCATGCTGCCAAAGCCTTGTTGCTAAAGTGTAACTTTTTGGAGTCTTCTTTTTATCCAAGTGTCAGTGTAATTGGTGTTACCCAAATTTTCTGAAAACTGTAATAAACTCAACAGGCAGAGGCTTCCATGATGTATTCTGGTGATAATGGTGAAAAAACAGCTGATTTGTGTATTTTGTTAATCTCAAACAACTCAGGCAGAGGCTTTTTTGTATATATATAATACCATGCTAAAATAATCCACGGGGCTGATTGCTAGCTTGCCTGCAGGCAGCATCAATCAGTACAGTAAACTCAAAAAAGTTTGCATTAGTTCAGACCACCAACAGAAACTGCCCATTGGCTTCGACTATATTGTGTCAGTGTCCTGCAGGTGTTTCTCCAACAGCATTTAAAAAAATGTTTCAGATAAATATGCCAAATAAACATTTGCTGAAAATGGTAATTTTCCTACAACTTACCCCAAAGAATTTCTATAATTTTTCACTCCCTTTACAGACCTCATACACAAACAAAAGATTTATTATAATTACAACAGTGACTGAATCAGCTGTATGCTCCTCTGAAATGTTTTGGCAAGGGAGATGGTGTTCTGTTTTCAATATTAAAGGCATTTTTGTAGCTTAAAGGAGATTTTTAAAATATTGAATGTATTACTAAACACAGAAACATGGGACTATTTCTCAGGATACTTTTGCAGCAGTAGGAGATTTTAATTTTTTTAATTTGACACACTGAATCAAAAAGTGGTAATAATAAAGCTGCAGAACAGATTTTATTAAAAAAGTTTACTAGTATGTGTGACTTAAATGTGCTTTATATTATATTTTAAATGTTGCATTCTTGCAATTGAATTCTGTTTTATGAATAATTCTTTTTGTGGCATCTTCTCTCAAACAAAATTCTGGATCAGGAGAAGGAAACTAGTAAACAGGAAAGGGATATTTCACATTTGTTTAGTTGCTCAGTTCTAATTTCTGGAACTGATATGGTCTCCCTTTGGCTTTTTATAAGCTCAGGGCTACCATCTCATCCTTTTGACTAAATTCAGACAGTAACTGTTAACAACTATATTTTCAACTGGATTTTACAATTCTGCTTTGTCCATCCTGAGAATGAACTTGGTGAGATTTAGTGTGTGTCCACCATAGGAAGATTTTCATGTCAATTCTTTTCTTAAAAGTGTAGTAGGTAATTTATACAGGCTTTCATTACAAAATCTCAGATAACTTGATGATCATGCCATGATTAATGGACCCAGATATACCCTCCAGAAAGTATTATTTGGACACAGAAATAGGTTTTAATTAAAAACAACCCCAAACCCCCAAAACAGCCCAAAACTAACCAAACAACTCCCCCAAAACTTTAATCATGTTCATAATCCTTTCATCATTTGTTTTCTAGGCAGACCACTGAGAACATATTTTTCTGGCACTAACGTTCATAAAAAGATAATTCAAAGTGGCCTGTTACTCCAGAAACACACTTTTATTTGGTTAATATGGATAGTATGAACAATGAGCTTTTAAATTCACATAGTCCAAGCATGAAGTTATATTTTTGTGAATTAACTCACCAGTTATAAAAAACAACCCATGTTTAAAGACTGACCAGGAATCTGAGTGTAAGCATACCAAAAAAACTCATGTTAAAGCATCACTGACTACTTTAGAGTTTGCTTCATTCTGTTACTTAAATCTGGCCACAGACATACCAGAAGTGGAATGTCAGGAAATATATATATTTTTTCGCATGAGTAACTTGTGAAGTTCCAAAAATCTGTAAAGACTATAATGAAATGGAAGCTGAGAGATCCAACAGTGTCTCTGGTGCAATT
Organism: Orthonyx spaldingii; assembly: GCA_013397795.1. Lineage (NCBI taxonomy): Eukaryota > Metazoa > Chordata > Aves > Passeriformes > Orthonychidae > Orthonyx > Orthonyx spaldingii. Next base: position 632,068 of record VZTJ01004278.1, read on the forward strand.
ACCAAGTTAGCTGTGTTAAGAGGCTGCATCTCTAATGAGAAACAGGGAATAAGATTAAAGATTTAAAAAAGATAAATTAAAAAAAATGTACTCATAAACTTGTGCATAAATGTGCCAGAGAAATAATAAATCAACAGATGCAATTACCCAGCAAACTCCACAGGGTCCTTGGCATTCCTTCTCTTTCAGTTCATCTCCCTGCCAATAGTCACAGTATCAGAGAATCACAGAATAGTCTAAACCCACCACATTAGGTGTGATCCACCTTCTGATCATTATAGTTCAAGCAAACTGTTAAGTTGCCTGGATAGTTAACAGTCAGGTCTGGACAGTGTTTCACCTTGGATGTGACAGAAAGGGATGTGTTATCCTCCATAGGTATCTTCTCTCCCTGTTGACTGGAGGAGCAGAGCAAGTGTGTATTATAAAATTTCAGATCTTTAAATTTTGTGCAGGAGAGTCTCATTCCTAGCAAAGCAAAATTTCCTGGCTGTCTTCAGGTGGACTTCATTTTGCAACAAGTCCTTCATGCCAAATCACATAATTTGTGTTTTAGTTTCTCACTGCTCAGAACCTCTGCTTTTCTGTCTCTCTGTAAACATTTCTACATACATATAAATTTCAATACATACATTTCTTTTACAGTTGTCCTAGAAGTCTACTTAAATTTAAAAGAATCCAGATATTGTTTCCGGTGTGTCAGTTCAGGCTTGATTGTGTCTCTTGATAGTGACCTTTCAATAAATGCACAGGCTTTTCAGTGTGGAGCTGCAGCTACTGAACTGCAATAACGTTGTTGCCAAAATAAAAAGCTGAGGTGGTGCTGTATTCTTTTTCTTTTTATAACTGAGGTTGAGTTAGCAAAAAAAAACCCCCACACTTTCTTTCAAAAAATACCCCAAAACCTCAGGTTATGCCTCTTTCGAACAGGAAACCACTGGTAAGATGCAGTGCCATAAATTCTGTTCACTTAAAATAGCTGGCCTCAGTATTTACTCACAGCAGGAGAGTGCTTGTGCCTTTGCTTCACATTTTGACTGTGTGTGTGTCCTGCTTTTAGCTGGGATAGATGTAGTCTTTTTCTTAGTAGCTGGTACAGTGCTGTGTTTTGGACACTGTGACTGTGTCAGCTACAGCCCTAGCATCCCTCAGGCAGGAACCCTACTGTCCCCCAGGGTATTTTCTGACAGTACACCCAGTGAATCATTTCTTCTGTGTATGTGCATGCTGGCACAAAGCCCAGGGAGTTATAGATGTCTCAGACCAGATTCCCACAGCTCTCTTTCTCCACTCTGTATGACTTTTGGATCTACAAAGTTTTGTCATTAAAAAAAAAAAAAAGTCAAATCAAAACAAAACACATTCCCACAAACTCTCTTGAGTTCCTAAAGCTTTTAGTTCTCCATCACTTCCAGGGTTAGAGAGAATTATAGGCAACAGGAATTAAGCTTCCCTGATGAGGAAGAAACCAAGATGGAATTCTGCGTGAAATACTAGTTGCCTCCCATCAGATTCACCTACCAGTGAACACCTACCCAAAGAAATGACTGAAAATGGAAGCAAATAGTTTAACGTCTCTCACAGAAGGACTATTTTTCTGATGGCCTTCAAGAATGTTAAACCAGTACTTTGTAAAGATATGCCCATTCCCTGAACTGTCAAACCTTCTTTCCAGTGCTCCTAGCCTGTTCTCCTCATTTTACAGTATTTTTCCTTTTTATCTCATTTAGCGTATACTTTCTTATTCACCAGCTGAACTATTTTAAAATATTAATGTCAAATTGTGTGACTTTTTCTATGCAAAAATTGCCAAGTATTTTTTAGATGTTAAATACATAGTATCAATTAGTATATATATATCTCAAATAGTATAGTTAAATGCATAGTATCAATTTCAGGTCACAGTTAGCTTTAAATTAATTTCAGGGAAGTACTGATAAAAAGCTAAGCAGGCTACAACGCCCAGTCTCACAAAACAACCTAGTGCCCACTGTGTGACTACACTAAGAATCCTAATGGCAAGAGCAGCAGGAAACTTGTCACTGTAACAGATGAGATATTATTCATATGCAGAATACATGGACAACTATATTGAAATAAATACCTTGCAATTAACAAATCTTCTCTTGGCAAGTGCTGTTGGATATCAAATATTCCACGTCTTTTGCATGGTCTGTGTCCTTCCATTATCTAGAAGAGAGCACATGATGACTCCTAAATCAATTATCACTCTTTTATAAATATGGCCTATTTCCAGAGTTATCTGTTTCAATCCTGGCAGAAGCCACATTTCTAACTTTTTAAGAACACCTTAGAGCTTTAACTTTTTTTTGCATTTTTGTGCTCTGGAGTCTGGAGGTCACAGTTCTCACAGATAAGGCAGTTGAACTGTGGCAGCCATTCATCTTGGGAAAACATAGCAGAGAAACAAGCATAATTAAGCATAGATTGCCATGAAAATATACAAGAAGTCCATGGTGGAGACAACTTGACAACTTCAAGCAGGAGGCTATCAAAGCAGATGGAACTCAAGTATGGGACAGCATCAAAGTGTGCACCCACCTGTGGAGCCTTGGCCTGGCAGTAACCACAGCAGAGGCCATGTGAGGAGACCCTTGGCAGAGAGCACACGGCACGCACTTAAAAATGTAGATGCCAAGGCTATTTAGGAACTTTCCATACAAAGAGAGGGTGTTTGGAAATAACCCCTATGTGCCAGCACACTGCTAAAACACAGAATGGTCTCGGCACCCTGAAGAGTCTTAAGCTGCATAAAGGGAGGTTTAGGTTGGACATCAGGAAGAATTTCTTCCCAAGGAAGGATAATTAGACTCTGGCATGGACTGCCCAGGGAGGTGGTAAAGTCAGCATCCCTGGCGGTGTTTAAGAAAATGCTGGACGAGACTCTTAGTACCATGGTTTAGCTGACGTTTTGATGTTCAGTCACAGGCTGGACTTGATGATTGCAGAGGTCTTTTCCAACCTAACTGTGATTCTGTGAGGCAGGCTGGAAACTGGGCTCTGGCTGCTATGGGCACCATGGACTACGGGTGCTTCAGGCGGGGCAAAACCCCCGCCATCCCCTCCAGCCTCATCAGAAAGTGGTGGAAAACGCGTCCAACTCCCGTCTGCCTCGATCACTTTCTCCAGCGGCAGGGAAACCTCTGCCAGGGCGTGTGCGGGGTTGCGAGGCGCCTTGCCCGGCCCCTCAGCGGAGACCACAGGCGTGAGAGCAGGGAGGGGATGCTGCCCTGTGCGGGCGGCCGTCCCCGAGGGCGAACGCCCCACTCCAGCCGCGGTGCAGGGCGGAGGGGGGGCGGCAGCCCCTGCCGGTCGCCTCTCCTCTCCTCCCTCCCCGCCGGCCCGGCCCGGTTCGCCCCGCCGCGTTAACCCCGGCGGCTCCGAGGCGGGGGCTCCGGGAGCTGCTCCCTCCCCACAGCCCTCCTTCCTCCGCCAGCAGAAACCAGACACCGGACCGGCCCCGCGCAGCCCCCGTGCGGAGCGGCGCCTGTGTCCGGCGGCGCCGGGAGCCGCCCGGCCATGCCGCGGCCCCGATAGGCGCCCCGCTCGCACTGCCCGCCCGCACCATGCCATGTGTCCCGCCGAGCCGGGCGGCACGCCTGCTCTCCCTCTGCCTCCTCGTGCTCCACGCCCAAGCGCCCTGCCTGGGCAGGGCCCCGCCGGCCCGCAGCTCCCTGTTCCCCGACGGCGGGCAAGGTCAGTGGCGCCAGGCGGGACGGGAGGGGATGGGACGGGAGCGCGGCGGGCAGCGGGTCCCGCCGGGGCTGCGCTTCCAGGCGGAGCGGCCGCGGCTCCGTGGCGCTGCTCGGGCGGGAGGGGCGGCACGGCCGGGCCGTGTCGGCCCCCGGTGCTGCCTGGGTGCCCTCCGAGAGCTGCCGGACGCGCTGCTCCGCGCTCAGAGCTCCGCGCCCCCGGCACAGCGCTCCGGCCGCACCTTCTCGCGGCTCCCGGGCAGGCATCGAGTTCGGCTGTGTAGCTGAAGGTATTGCTGAACCCTGCTTTTTGCTGATCTTCCTCGTTTAGAGGCAACTCTCTAAATGCCAGAATCGTTTGGTGCTACCGAACTGAAGAAGTTTAGGGTCCTGATTATTTATTTATATATTATTAAACAAGTGATCCCTTCTGTGCCAAAGCAGCAGGCACTGCAGAAGGATTGGTGTTACCAGGGTTCAACACCCGCTATGAGTTCCTCGCATTCAGCGAGCATGGTAAATTATTAGTCAGACTTCATTTGCGGGAGGGGTCTCTTTGAGGCTGCCCTCACAGTTGGGTTTTCTCCCCCTTTTGCCGTGGGGAGTGTAACTCAGGAGTTTTATTTTTTTATTTTAGTTTTTGCCTGTTTAAGGAAAATCGGGGAAGTGGCTTCCAAGGGAGAAAAATTATGAGTAGTTGGAAGACTCTGCCTGATGGTAAAAGACCCAAAAGTGTATGAGGAAATTTTGCTTCCTGATGCAATCAACAGCTGTGGCACTGTCATGAGAACTTGAACACAGAAGAAAAAATCTTCTCTACCCCTCAGAGATCATGGAAAAGAAAAGTGTTTAGATAAGGTGCCTGAAAAATGAGCTTTCCAATTATCCTGAAGGTGGTTCCTGTTGGATTCATTGAAAGTGAATGCTAGCAATAATTACATCCTGCTGACTCTACATGGGACAGAACAGGGATGGTTGTGTTAGCATGTAGCAGCTGTTTACTTGTCAGGCATTTGGAAATGAATGTAGAATTAATTCAACTTTCTAGGCATGGAAAACATAGTCTTTTCCAAGAGTTTGCAAATAGCACTGAATAAAGGGGCAGTTAAAAATGTGGCTTATTTTTTGCAAAGGAAGGTTTCTTGCAGTGTGAAGTGTGGACTGAAATTTGTGTCTGGTATAGCTGAAGTGTTCTGCTCCCTCCAGATCCATGAGTGTGGTAGATGGGACAGTTAGGGATGCCCTTGCTGAGTGTTGAAGGCCTGCCCTCCGCCATGGGGCTTTGGAGCTTGGTGTGTTTCCTGGGTATGATGCTTCCTCACAAGATGAGCCACACATTTCCTATCCCAGGGAGTGGTTTGAAAAGAAGCCAGAGGGTCTGAGGGGCAGATGTACGCAAACTACAAAGATGGAGATGAAACAATGGCAAATGATGATGTGTCACATTTCGAAGGAATTTTGTCAGGGAACATGTTATGTATCTAAAGTAAATTGTGATTTTCATGTCATGTGTGACAGATCATGTATGTTTTTCTCTTTATCCCAGTTTATTCACTTTGTGTATAGCCATTCTTAATAAGGCAATTCTCTGCCATGTGTGGTGAATTTGAATCCACAGAGGAGCAGAACAGACAGGAGTGGTTTTGAATATTATCAGATGTTTTCAATGATGCAGAATTAGGAAGGTCTGCAGGGAAGATTTCTCTGACAACTTAAACAGTACTTGGACTCCTCAGACAAGTATGCAGGGCCTGAACGTTGCCTGTCCTGTGTGCCGAGGACCTGAGCAGACACTGTGATTGCAGAGCAAAGTCCTGACTCAAATATGTGCTGCTCATATCCGTGCTTCGCTCTTGTTTGCAGTACCAATGCAAGCCAGCGTGCCCAGGCTGTAGTTCTGGAAAGACAAAAATTTCTCGGCAGTTACACAGCCACCTTTCCTGGCCTGTAAATCCTGAGCAGTGCCCACTCGAGAGGCAGGACTTTCTTGGAGTGGAGAGTATGCTGGGTGTCCAAGGGGGATGCTGTGACATGCCAGTGCCGTGGCTTGTCAGTGGCATTCATTCCCTCCATTTATGTTTGCTGCTGTGAAGTTTTATGGGAACTTGTGGTGTTTTAATAGGAATTCATGTTACTGTAGGAAAATAGAGGCAATCAGCCTTGAAGGATGCAGCCTTAATTTTGAAAAGTCTGGGTTGCATGTATTTAGTTTTTCTTGCCTAGAAGGGCAAGGATCACCAAAATTGTACCTCCTGTCTTTGTTTTACACTCTCTCCCAGCAGCAACTATGCTATCTTAGGCATAGTGTGGAGCTCAGTAAATTTTTCTGTTGTAGGTGGGATTGCCTTTGCTGACTTACCCAACAGTCTAGGCAAAACTGTACCGATAGTGATTACTTGCAGAAGTATCATTAGCCTCATCCTGTAAGACTTTTGTGTTATCATCTTATTCCCTCAGGTCTTTTGAAGGCTTTTTAATAATTAATTTCTGCAGTTATGTTACAGTTTCTTGTTATTGCAGCACAATTCTCCTCTCCAGTGACTAAACAAGTATTTAACAAGCAGGTGAAAGAAGTTTGACTTCTCTGCTTTGATAATCCAATGCTTCAGCATTATTTTCCATCTTATTGATGGTGATGGTCTACTTTCTTTAACCTCTATACACTAATTGCTGTAGTGATGAAGTAAAAAATTTTCTTGAAGAGTTTTAAATCCAAAATTACAAGTCTTTGGTCTCACATGGAGTTTAGCAGTTAAGCCACAACAAGTTAATTTCAAGACATCAGGCAGAGGCAAATCGCACAATGACAGCAAATGAGTAAGTTTTCCTTCAGGCATTTAATCTGATTATTTAATGAGTTGTGCTAAAAACCATAAAAAATGGGAGCCTGGTCTTGCAGCATTCTCTATTAGCCTGTCTTTGCTAGCACAATATGGGATGTGGGACTTGCCAGAAGTCTCACAATGAGTGTGAGGAAGGGGGAACCTTGGTTTAACTTCAGATGCTGAAAAGTGCTTCAGGTGCTGAAAAGGTGCACCCAGCACCTTTTGTGCTGTCTACAGGCTGTGCAAACTGCAGGCATGAAGGCCTGCACTGAATTTACAGTGTCTCAGTCCCCTTATGTGGACAAGGGCGGATGTCCCTCAGAACTTGTGGTAGGCATTGGTCTCCATGTTGTCAAGACCTGCCACTGTGAAGGCCCAAAACCCCACTGCTGTGGCTTGTTCTGCAAAGGCTCCAAGTCACTGTAGGCTGGTGGGAAGGCTGGTGTACAAAGAAATCTGTTGTGTAACAGAATAAGCTTGCTTCTGAAGTAAAGATGCTGCTGAGACAAGGCCAGATTTCTGATGTAGTTGTATATGTGCTGGGAAGCAGGGGTTTTGGGTGTTTTGTTTTGCTTTCTTTTCAATTGGAAGTGTTTCAGTGCACGTGTCTCAGGGGTCCATGGCCTGAGGAAATGCAAGCAGCCACATCTTACACTGCAGCTAATGAGGACAAATGAGATGTGTTCCTTCCTGGAGGGGATGAATCCAGACAGCTGTCTGCTTAGGCAGGGTTTCTCCTCTGTGGCTTTCAAGGTGCAGGCAGTGGCAGGAGAAGTGCCTCTAAAAGGATTGCCTAACTAGACCTAGTCTGGAAGTAGCTGGAACAGGCCAATTGCTTTGTTAAGCAGGTTACTTGATGAATGAGATGTAGTCACTTGATATGTAAGTGGCTGGGACTTTAGGAATGAAGAGCAACTCTGCGTAAAGAACTGGATTCATGTGTGTCCTCATAACTTCTTTCTAATTAAATATGTTCCAACTGTCATTTCTTGGGTAGAATTCAAGTATGCCAGCAGATCTGGCCCTTAGGATATGAGTTCTTATGGATTATGTTTTACATGGGTTTGTGTTATTTGCATGGGGCTTTTGTGTTTCACAGTAATTAAAAAAAATAAAATTAGGTACAGGTGGTGTTTCTTCTGTATCTTCTTATGTACGATTCCCCTGTTGTAGCAGGGGACAACAATATCAGTAATGCTCTCTCTCCGTGCTAAATCCTGACAAGTAATAAGATTTCTAATCTTACCCTACTTGGAACTCCTTGTACAAAAGAGCACAATTGCTTCATTCTCTTCTTTGAAATTCTGAATCTGCAGCTGCAGCAGCGGCTAAAGTTGATGCTACTGAGGTGCTGTTACTACAAAAATCAAGGCAATTGGTGTTCACTTTATCTTTGTGTATTTCCAAGGCTCTGTGGGCAGTTTTGGATGTGTGAAGATGATCTCCTTGAGCAGAGTATCATGTGCTGGAGACTTAGGACATGGAGCATTCCCAGCCGTTGAGGGATTGAGAAGGGGAGGAGTGTGTTACAGTCAGTCTTTTACCTAATGGTGACAAAATATTTAAGAAGAATGTTTAGCTTCTAAACTGAGTGTTACAATGGGAGAATAGAAAGCCCAAATGAGGAATGTGTTCCATGGTAGTCTGTCCACTGCCTGCCTTTGTGTCAGTAGGATGTTGTGGTGAATTGCACTCACTTTTGAGTTTTCTTTTAAATTGAAAATTGAGATTGAGATCTGAACAGGCAAGCACTTACCCTGGTTTTGCTTCCTTTTTTTTCCCATTTTTCTCAGAGCAATTTGTGAAGACATTGCCAGAATACCATGTCGTTCATCCAGCAAGGGTAGATGCAAATGGGCATTTTCTTGCTTTTAATCTACATCATCACATCTCAAGCCCGAGGAAGAAGAGAGATCTCGGAAAGAGTGAAGACGTGGTACATTACAGAATTAATCATGAGGAGAAGGATCTGTTTTTTAACTTGAGTGTCCATATGGGATTTCTTTCCCATAACTACATAGTAGAAAGGAGACGTGGCAACCACACCAGTGCGAAGATTTCAACTGGCTCGGGAGTTCCTTGCCACTTCCTTGGCACAGTGTGGCAGCCTGGCACTGGCAGCGGGACAGCAGCGATCAGCACTTGCAGTGGCCTGGTAAGTGGTGTGACCTTTACTGGAGTTCTGGGCTATTTCTGGTGTCATTAGAGCTGAGTTGGTATGAATATGTCTGCTAAGAAACTGAATAAGCCAGTCTGGTACCTTACTAACTAGGAAAGAAGGTTTAATTCTATGCATGTTGTTTGGATTTTTGGAAGAATCAGAAAGTCAAAAAGTGATGCTGAGGCCCCATAGCATTTACTTTTAGCTAGATTTTTTTGGTTTTTGGTGATCTGGATTGAAGGTTTCTATCAGTCATACACCTTGAATCCATCCAAATATCAAGGCATTGCTTTGATTCCATTAGTAGTTGGATTGCCTTTGCAATGCATCTGGATGTGAGCTTCTCTTCTGTTTTCCTCTAAGAGGAATGTAGCTCAAGTGCACTGAAACTGCTCTGTGAATCAAACCCATGGATAGTAGGTTGGGAAAACTCGATGATTTCCTTATGAACTGCAGCTTCAGATATAAATGATAGGTTAGCTGCAACCCTAGCTAGAGCTTTGAATTCAAGCCTTAACCACTGCTAGGCATCTCTTATTTCAAAGAACACTTCTAAGGCAGGAGCTTGAAGAGGAACATTTCTCAGTATCCTGTGGTTCACACTGAGACAAGGAGAATGGAAACCTTTTTATTCTCCATGCTTTGGTTTTTTTAATTGCAGCCTTAGCTTAGGTTTCTGTTTGTGCTAGAGCATGAGGCTGAGTATGTCTTGTCAGGAGGACAAGAAACAAACTGCCTGAGTGCGAAGGGGTCATAGGGAGATGTGTAAAACAGCACATGTGGTCTGTGAGAGGCAAAACCCAAAGGGTTTGTGGAGTGTGCAGGCAGAGGTGATGATGAAATGCGTGCAGTGTGCGTGTGCTCTCGTGCCTTGGTCCTGGAGTGGCAAATGATGGTGTTTGAAAGCGCATGAAGCAGGGGACTGATGCCTTTTGGCCAACACATGTCAAGTCTGCATCAGGCTGGGGACTGATGTTTCATTTTTGAGCCTGAAGACCAGGGTGAGTGTGTGTAATGTGTAACCTTTCCCTGCCAACTTGTCAGTATCAAACTGTGTTCCTTGCTGTTGACTGTATGAAGCTTTCAGAAACTATGGAAAGTCAGTCTTCTGGCAGTGTACGAGAAACAACATGAAGACAGCCCTGGTATATGTGTAATGAGAAACTCTGATGTCTTACACAAGTGCTGATAACGCTTTTGGCATGTTTCCTGGAGAAACAAACCATTGCTTGAGGCCAGAAGTTTCAGTCCCACAGGCATGAAGATCAGGGACTTTCTAAGTAACATTTCCAGTGCAGACCAGCTTATCAAAATTTCCCCAAAATGTGTTTTGGTCCTACAGGGTCAGTAAGTAAAAGGAGATATGATGATACAAGTAGTTCCTTCAGTTGTTTTGTCCTGTGCTTTACAAAAATGTCTTTGCTGTTTTTGATTAGGATGAGAGCTTGAAAATGAGGTGCTAGATCTTCATTTTGTCTTTGGAAGCATTTAGTCTGCAACAAGAACTAAAAAAACAAAACTCAATTTGCATTTTAAATTCAGCTTGGTAATATCCTTTAAAGTTATCCTTTCATTTGTGTTACAAACCTTTTGACTTTTATTTTCACTTGAAGGTTTTGACAAAACACTTGTATCAGAAAAATACTGTTGTGATTTTGTGTTCCTGTCCTGCCCTGAAATGAGACTTTGAAAATATATAATCATAAATTAATTCAAGTTGAATAAATGAGCTTTGCCTCAGGGTAAAAACATGATGGTTTTCATGTGACGATTTTTGAAGTCTAGAAACTGCAGCTGTGAAGAGGTTGCAGTAAGAGTTGGATCTGTATCTTGATTCTCTTGGGTGCCTCAAGCTGAGGAAACGTGATTTAACTTGCTTTTCCCCTGAAAGTTTTCCAGAAGATCCAGTGTCATATGAAAACATCTATTGATGAATAACTTTGCCAGCTATGAGAAATGCAATCTGGTTTGAATAATAAAAACCTAATATTTCTGAAACTTTTCTTGTTTTTGGTGTTCTCCACATTTCCGAGCTCTAGCTCCTTTTTCATCCTGGTGAACCCCAATTTTTTGCTCTTCAGCATCAAATTGATTTCTGTCTTTTTTTTCTTTCTGAGGTGAGCTGTGTTTTCTATTGAAAAGATTTTTTTTTTTCCTGTTTATTCCTCTGAAGGAGGGAAGGAGGACAAAGGAGAGCTGAGAATAAGTAAACACCATGGAATTAGAGAAACTTACTTTAGATACTAAGCCTATGGCATGAGGAGAACTTGAAAGCTTGCTTACTGTAGTAAAACGGTGCTGATACACTCAAGCCTCATAACACAAGAACAGGTGAAAATCTGTGTCTTAGCTTTCAAATACTGGGAACAGGAATGCTAGTGATGCACCTTTTCTGAAGCTATTTTTTGTGACGCTTCAGGTACATCATAAAATGAAAGCCTACTTGCTTTTGTTGCTGAAGCATTTTTTGATAAACTCAGTGAAGCACTAATTTACCGTGGTAATGAATAATAGGATCCCTAAACTTCTAATTTTTGGCTTTCTTAGTCATAGGACCTGGTAAAAAATATGTAATATTGGAAAATATTGATTTGATTAAATAAATATGTTTTATGGAATATCCCTTTGGTTGTCATTTTTGGTCTGGAATGGTTACATTATTATTTTGTAATTTTGTCCAAGTGAGTTGCTTAAGCATATGTCATCTTTTTCACCCCCATTTTACAAATGGTGGCCTGAATTGAAGCAAAATAAAAGCCTAAAGATTCCTGTAGGAGGGGAATTCGTGGGGAGTTTTATTCTGTTTTTGGAATGACTTCTTCTCATGTCAAGTCTGTTTGGTTTGTATGTGAGAGTTTCTTAATTTCCAGGACAATAGGACAACAGTTTCTTAATTTCCAGGACAGTAGTGGTGTATAAGAACCAAACAAAGATGTGTGGTGTATGTTTGTGTTTGTCATAAAAATCACTCACACACTGCACTGAAAACATAGAAAAATGGATTTTCATCTCACTTGCATTTTCACTTTGAAGTGTATTTGTACTTCCCTTGGCATTACACAGGCATTGCTGGTGTATTTTTTATGTTCCCAAAACGGTCTGCAAGGGAAATAACAGAGTGATACATGTGAGATGCAAGAAGGAGTGGCATGGTCATTGTGTGATTGTTCTTTTTAGAAAAAAGGTAACTGTGTCTCTGTTTTCAGAGTATACATTGAAAAAAAATTATTCATAAAGGGTTTTGGTCAGAGTTGGACAAGTGGATACACATGAGAAATTAGCAGAGATCTGGAGGAAATAAGTTGTAATTTCCAAATCCATTTTTTTCTTACACCTTGTCAAATCTTAGTTTGCCTTTCATGCTAAATAGATCATGACCTTCTTAGCAGATTGGAGAACATGATGGTCTAAGCCCTGTCTCTTCGTCTTTGGGTCAGTTGTTTAGTAAAGTCTTTTGCACTTTTGCGCCCTTTTGAGTAATGCATGAGACTGCGTTAACATGGGAAGAGTGGGACAGAACTCGCTGTTTATTTTGGGTCACACTTGGATAAGGGAACCCCGGACAGGAAGTCACTATTAGAACACAAGGAACATCAAACTGTGGCACTTGGAAGGGGAGCAGACATGAAATCACTTAGATACAGGAAAATGTCCAAGATGAAGTAAAGGGAGAAGATGATTAATTTTTGTATCTTTGAGTGAAAATGATGTTTGGATTGGCTGTCTTGGCAGACTATTTAGGGCACTCTTGTAATAATGCTTTGAGTCTTCCCAGTGTCTTTCCACGGAAAGCTACAATGAACTTTTCTAATACTAATGCCTTAATTGTCAGTTGTGTGCTAGTCCTTGTGTCGGAGCAGTGGTGTCAGCTTGTCCTCTCAGCAGGGCTGGGAGGGAGCAAAGCCCAGTGGAGTTGAATGAATACCCTAGGTTTATATGCACTGAATGCTGCAGAGCTGGGGGTGAGCTTTCCTCTGATAGTTTATCCTCTTCATTAGGAACAAGGCCCTCTTTTATCCGTCTGTGACACAGACATTGTTTATAGTATTTTTAGATGACAGAGCATCATTAAGGCTTTGTTTCCTTGACACTTATTTACAGTGCAGAGCTGTCAATCAACAGTTGCTTGGGGGGTATGTTTATCTTCAAAGGCAGTGCAAGCATTAGCATGGAGAAGGTAGGAGAGTTGAAGGACATTAGTATGGAAATTGAATACCATCTGTGCACGTGTGCCTGGTAAGCTCCTGGCCATAGAGGGCATGTGGGCAGAGCCTTCTTTGGCTGTCTCCAGCTGATCAGAGGGTTGCCTCTGTCCTGGTGGGCATCACCATTTTTAAGAAGTTCTGGGTGCCTTTGAAAAGATTTTTGAAAGTTTTCCCCCACTGCCATTCTTCCCTCTGTGCTGAGCCAGTCAGGGCAGCTCTTTGTGGACCTTTAATTGGTCTCTGTATGACTGTTCATGTGGGACCTCTCTGGGCATATCCATGTCTGTCCTGACACACGTGACAAGCTTGTCACCAAAGTGGAATGGTGACTGAATTCTGCTTGGATGTAACCATTCTCTTTATTGCAGTATATCACCATTGTATGGAGCCCAAGAATGAGCTCTGGTGCTCCTACAGTTCCATCTATATTCTTATTCTGGTCTCTTCAGTGTAGCATAAAATCTACCAGCATTTTATCTTTTGCACACTTGCACCAGTTTGGGGGAATCCAGCGTGATCTGTGTTCTCCTGCTACATGCCAATAAGCTTTTCTAGTTAGTGTGAGATGCGTTTTTCATGTTGGCCCACATATTACTACTTTCTTATGATCTGTCTCAAGTTGAACAGTTCTGTGCAGGTATCATAACAGTGTTTCAGTGATAGTGGGCCCCATGACAGTGGTCTAATACTGCTGTTTAGACTTTCCTCTCCTACAGATATAGAAAATGTGCTTCAACATTTTAGACTTGGTGTTTTCCTTAGGTGAGGCTTAAGAATAAAAGAATCTTTAAAACAGTTTTATAATACTTGTTCTAAAGTAATTGAAGACTAAAATTTCTTGCTAAGCTTATAATACATATATTTATCTGCTTCTGTATCACCCACCATGTGAGCTTGTTTGATTACTGACCATTTGTTTGTGAATCTGTTGCTAAAGGTGGTTACCAGAACTTTGCAAAGCTGAAGTACTACACAATGCACTCCTAAAGCCCAGAAGGATAACTGTATCATTTTATTCCCTTGTGGTATATCTGCAACAGAATTGTTTCTCTTCAAATGGAAGTGTCTTTTGATTACGAAAAGTGGCAGTGAGAAAAACAGTTAAGGAAAGACAACATGTAACATTTTCCTCACTTGAAATTGTGACAACCTGAAACTGGATTCAGCACTGATTCCTGACCTGTGACTGGACATCCCCAGAACACATTTGGGCACATGTGCTGTTTAGGTGGCTGTTATTTTAAGGGTTGACTTGGAATGTATTCCTGTAGTGCTTCCTCAAATACATGAATACCATTCTGGGGACAAAACCGAAGTTCTTCAGGGATCTCCTGTTTTTCACTCGTCTCTCCTTTCTTCCTCTAAGACAGTCTCTTTCTTCCTTCTTTGTCTTTCCCCTGAGGAGTGTTAGTGGGTAGGTCCTGCTTGTGTTTGGAAGTATGTCAGATGGCCCTACCTGCCATCTGTGTCTTCTTACTTAGCTGTCAGTGACATCTCCACTGTGACCTCTTTTGGTTTGTCTGGCTAGGGATAATCTGATGGAACCAAAATGTAAGAATACAATGTTTGGAGAATGGCAGGAATGACGTCAAACTGCCAGCCTTTTCCTTGGGAGTAAGAATTGCTCCTTGGCTGGATACAATGAAGCTTCCACAATCCGATTGTTGCAATTTGGCTTGTCCTGACAATCCTAAAGAAGGAAAGACCTGCGAAATAACCTGGTTGTGTAGCTGCTGTACATCTCTTCTCACATGCAGTAGTATGGAAAATATTGCAAGCAGAAAAATGCACACTGAAAGTAAATGCAGTTTTTGCTATGTATCTGTTCTTTGTCATGCTTGGTTTGCCTTGTTTCTCCATAATAGTAATAAATATATGGGTATTCTTGACTGACTGGTGTTATGGTTGTGTTATGTGGTTGTGTTGCATAGTTCTGTTTTTCTTTTTGAAGATCATCCAAAGACAAGGTGTGTGGTAGTCTGTAGGGCTTTTTTACCCCCATCCTCCAACAGATTCATCATTCAAACTTTCATCAGTATTTGCTGCAATACTTAAACATCCATCCCTTTTCTTTGTGTTTGAACTTCAACTATCCATCTGCCAGCTCCCTTCCCCCAGTCTTTTGTCTGCAAAAATACTCTAATTGACAGGTCAAATGAATCTCATCAGTGATCTCAATACATGAGAATCCAGCTGTGTCTGTGGCTCCTGCTTTTGGCCTTGTCACCTTTAACCAATGTGAAGTTGTTAGACCAGAAGCTGGGTCTGACTGGAGCTTTTATAACATCCATGGTTACATTTCACTGGGAGAGTCATTGATTGGGTAGGTTAAAATAAGGATTAATCTTTATGAACTGATTTGGATGGAATACCCAGCTTTAGAATGCTCTTTTAAGATATTGATTTTTTGAGAATATGAAAGAGTGACTCTTTTAATGTAATTTTTTAGGAATCTTAAGATCTTGTGTAAATATGTATCTATATATTTACTAATTATTTGGGAATAATGTTAGTGTACAAAGCTGTCAATCATATTTCCGTGAGACTTTGTAATCAATCTACTCTGTCAGGATTTCAGTACTTTGGTGATTTTCTGTAAAAAGTGTATGTTTACTGAGGGAGACCGGTGAGATTGTGACTTCAGGTTCAGGATACAGAAGTAAAAAATATTCATAACATCTATTTTACTTTGATTCTTAATAATGTAAGGTTTGTAAAATGATCTGTTCTTTATTTCTTATAGTATCTTCTCGTATCTTTGGAAGTTTTTGGCTCTTTCTCTGAAAGAGAAGTGGAGGTATCAAAGCCGTTAAGTTCTTAAGAATTTTGCAGGTAAAGGTGGGAACTTTTGATCAGTGAAATGATGGATGTGCACATTCAGCTTGGCCAGTGGCTCAGCACAGCTATAAAGTTGTTACTGAGCGAGGTGCAGTGCTACCCATGGCCCTCCTGATGGTGAGGAGCGCTGGGAGTTCAGGAGAGATTGGGGGATATTGCTTTAACTGGGAAAATGGAGTGCATGTGAGAAACAAATCTGTGGGGAAACAAGGCTTTGATAGTTCTACTGTTCACAGAATTTTCATTTTCTTTAATCCATTTTCATGATGCTGAAAGGAATGGTCCAGCTCGGAAGTAAATAGAGTTGTTTGCACTGGTTGCCATATTAATAACATGCTGTACCTGCTGCCCATCACAGCACATGCTTTTTATGTAATCATCAATAATGAGCAGAAGAGAGGGGAAGGACTGAAGCTTTTCTGCATACCCAGCCAGTGATGCATATAATGTGACATTAATAGGGACAAATCTTGCCAACTGCATGCGTGATTTTCTGCCTCTTCAAAGAAGAGAAAATTATCCAGAAAAGCCTATCTTTCTTTGATTCTGAGCAGACAGATGCTAGCAGGATGCTTGGTGGTGAACAGCAGTGGGTGATACAAACAACAGACCCAAATACCTCTGTCTGCCGCTTGCAGTTAGGGGATAAATGGGTAGTGGTACTTTTACAGCAGCTGTGTGAGCCTGGCTTCTGAAACTAGCTGAAAACCAGCAGCCTGAAGATCAAGCCCTGCCTCTTCAATTCTCTTTGTCTGTCAGAGAGGAGCAGTTGCAGCCTCTGCACAGTGTCAGCATCAAAACTTGGTTATATTTACACATACATGAGATACACACACACACATGCAAAGCTGTATACATACATGTAGTTCTGTCACTGCAGAACAGTTGCAGCTAAAGCTCTTGAGTTCAGATCTATTTGGTGTGCTGAGAACACTTCTGTCCTGTTGTATGTATTGCTTGTTACCAAGCTGTTGCCAAAAATATTGTTGTGTTTGTTTTTTTTTTCAAGGATCTGGTGCTTAACAATGGACTTACCCAATTCATTTGTAAATTGCAACAGAATTTAAGTATTTAGTGTCTTAGTCTGGCGTATTTAGGTGCTTTATGTACACACTGGCTTCAGGTGTGCTCTGGAAAAGGACAAGCATTAAAAATGAGTAAGTAGTCGTGAAAAAGTTGGTGGTCTTGTTTAAACAGTAGCTGTGGTTAAACACATTCATTGTGTATTCCAGTTCTCGTGGCAAACAGCAAATCCCTAATAAACTGCTTGTTGATGCAGGGAAAGCCCAAGAGTAGATCTAAAATCATCCTGGTTGGAACACACAGTAAAGGCTTATGCAGATGCAGCTTTTGGTTTGAAGATTTCTTTTTTCAAACTTCACTCTTGCCTCCCACCCCCTTTTTGAAACAAAGACAATTCTAACTGATGAGTCCAAACTTGTATATCTGCTATTTGTATGCAGTGTTAACTCTATCTCTTTCCTTATCTAGAACACTCATGGACCAAATTTGGTCAAAATCATAAAAATAGGGACCATGGATAGGGTGAGTGTCTGTTTTATCCAGCATCCTCTGTCCAGCAATAACTAAGTAGATATCCAGATATGAGTAAGGACATGGCAGTTGGACATCTCCCATTTGGTCATCCTTGCTTCTGCTTTCAACTCAGAATAAATTTTTGGAAAAAATCTATTGATGAACTAGTATTTCATATATTTTCTGGGCATTCCTTCACTCAGTGTTAGAAATAGGATTCTTTACATATGAATAATAACACTTAAAAATTGATTTAGATGTGTCTTCATTTGTTTTTCACCAGGTTTCTATCAGTTTCGTTTGACGCTTCCTGTAGTTATTCCCTTGGAGGACACAGTGAACACTCAAACACTGGGCATAATGTTTGAGATGGTTTACTCAGTGACATAGTGTATTCCTAATTATTTTTTTGTTTCTTGGTAATTCCAAGCATTTGACAGCTTTGTTGGACAGCTGTTGAGATTAGTTTATTATATAGTTGCAATTTTTTTCCTCATGATAACAGCAGCTCAGATTCTTTGTGCACAGTAGCAGGTAGATCAGAGTCCATATGCTACCTGTCCCCCTGTGCAATGCTGTATCAATTTTCATTAATCTATTAATTAAATTTTTTTCTTTCTTGTCCAGCTGTTCAGTCTCAGGAGTTTTCTGACATTTATTGGTTGTCCTTTTTCCTTACTCTCTTGAACAGCTTCTTAGAGTTTTCTGGTATCCTGTATAACACATTGTAAACTAATTTTTAATCCAAATGTAAAGGCAAGGAAATTGGTTGAAGGAGAGAAGCTGTAGCAGAGAAGTTTCATTATTAATAAAATGCCACAAAAAACATTAAGTTGCTTTTGCAAATTAATTAATATGAAATTGTTGAATTGCTAACTGTTAGATCTAATCTATCATTTCAATTGACTCTAGAAGATGGGTAAATTTGTAGTCAATGAGGTATCTTGAATGGCAGGGAAGTAAATGGATAAAATGAGCAAGTGGTGGAGAAGAACTCCAGCAAAATTATGAGAAAGTAGCCTTTAACTCAAGACATCCCAAACTGCAAGGTTTCCAGAACATCTGGGGTCAGTGATTGTGTCCTTTTATCTTTGCTCTCTTCTTGCAGTGTTTCCATAAAATCCTGCTCCTGTCTGCTGATGAAGGCTACTGAGTTGAAAGGATCTTTATTTTAATCCAGTCTGGCCATTGCTGTGTTCTTATGGCACAGGGTATGTAAGAGGTTTTTACCAACCTGGAGTATTTTTGCCATATCTGTTTTTTAATATAAGTGCCTTGTCTTGAAAGTTGTGCATGGAGTGGAAAGCAAGAATTGGTTGTTGCTGCTGTGAGCGTAAGTAATTCTTTTAAAAATAGGTTCTTTCTGGCTTTATTTTCCATATAGAGACTGGAAGTCCTTTGTTGATTGTTGTGCTCAAAGAGCCTCAGTATATCTTAATGTTCATTAAACTGTTTTTGCCATGTCTGTAGATGACACCAAAGTGTTTGAACTGCATTGCCTGCATATTTTACAACAACTGTTGTCTTTTTCTAAATAACTTATAATCGAAAGGAGAAACTGTATTTCTTCTCTGGATGGATTTTTACATCATATCAATTCAGAGTGGCTGAGTACTTGCTGAGGTTTTTTGATGTATCTTTGTATAATACAGTTAAATTACAGCTGGTGGCAGACGCTTGTCAAAAAAGAACAGGTGTGTTATAATCCCTTTTTTGTCAAAATGCACAGCACAAGCTATTGGTTCTTCTTGGAAGCAGGACCCCAGTCCCAGCTGTCAGAAGAAAAAGGGATAAATTAGAAAAGTACAGGTTTCTCCTTATACAGAGAACTGCATGTTTCTGATTTTATTGCTAGCTAAGCTACAGAGACAACATGCCGCTTGTTTATCCAATTAAGTGTTCTCTTTCAAATCAGGAAACGTATTTCACTGGGCTTTGGAAAAGATATCAGAAGTCTGAGAGTAGTAGCAGTTCAGGAGAGAAGTGCTAAGGAGAGTTAGGACGCTAAATGACCATTACTGCACCTGTGTAAGCACTTCAAACCTAAGGAGGGAATGAAACTGGAGAGCATAAATTAGCTACGACTAACCACAAAGCCCTTGCCTGCAGTAGTAATCACTGTCTTCCAGGAAAAGTGGTCACTATCTATTGAAAGAATATGAAATTAAACATTAATATTTTAGTAAGATAAAATAGAAGTAATAAATATCAAATTCATTAAATGTTGTGCCAGATTATCAGCTACAGGTATTTACCCAGGTGAGGTTTTAGGCTATTCAATTTATTTCACAGCAGTGCTCTGAATTGCTTTGGTCATTAGAAAGGAGTATTATCTCCAACCCAGTTGTATTATCTTTTTGGCCATTTTCTCATAATTAGGACACGTCATCTTCTGGCAAGGCAGTAGAGCAGTTTTTGGCATAGTCTCTTCATGTTATGGCTCTGAATGTTGCTTTATATGGTACTATTTCTAGTTAAGTTGATTATCATAACACTTCTCAAGAAATGTGTTCTGTAAAGGACTGAATGACAATTAGATATTTTAAAATATAAACAAGTCAAGTTTGTTTATGTCAAGCTTCTTTATGGAGACTGAAGCTAGCTGAACTGAGTTGCATTTTTTCATCCTTTGACAAATGTTCTGTGTTTCCCCATTACTAAGAACTTCTGTTCTTTGAACTATGAAGTCCTATGTAACAACTGAATTGAAAGCCATTATTCATCCAGACAGTCCAGTGTGAAGACTCAAGATACAGAATATAGAGATGAAGTGATGTACAAAGTCTGTAATTGGATAAATGTTTTGTGAATTAGAAGCCCAAATCAGAAAAACACATTAGGCATAATAGCTCAGATTCTCACAGTGGATGGACTTCTGTGAAGTGTAGGAATTGGTGAGTTGTCCATCTGCCATCGGCATTCTTAGCCCTCACATGGGCTATTTTTCTTTACTAAAAGAGATCAGAATGATCTAAATTAAAAATAAAACAAAAAAATCAAAGCAGAAACCTCCACTAACCCAACCCCCTCCCCCCAAACACTTCAGCTTCAACCAGGGTTCTTAGGGCCTTTCATTTTTCTTTTTTTAACCTGATTACAAGACAAGGTCTCTTTAGGAGTTTAACCTGAACATGACAGTAGATTGAGCTGCTTATCTGTATTAGATCCGTAGCAATGCCACAGAGAATGGAGTAGCGTTCTTCACTGTCATTTGTCATTCCACTGTAGAATTAAATCAGGTCACTTATTTATACATGCATGGTAAATCTGCTGTTGGTGAAGTGCCACTGTGACATTGCCAACTGGAGTCATGTTAGGCTTTTGGGAACTGCTCATCATCCTCCCTACCCACCTGGCTGCATCCCAGTAAGTGGGCTAATGATACATACCTGGCAAGGTGAGTATGTATTTATTCGTGTGTAGCATTTACTCTTCTGTGTTTGGGACAAATCAAGGGTGCTGATAGCTCTGCATTTCAGAGCACTGTGTCATTTGGGGTTACACACTGCAGTTCCATGGTATTATTGGGAGAAAAAAGACTGTTCATGTGGTCCCTTAAGTCTCTGTTTTGGGGCTGCTTTTGTTCAAAATTTTCATTGATACTCATGTGTAATGAACTTTGCTCAGGATGCAAATCTAGAAAGTATCATCACAATGGGGAAGGACAGGGATATTGTATCATTAAACCAGGAAATGGTAGGCATGAAGTTGAAGAGGGGAAAATTCAAGTGTCATAGTGTGGAGTCTAGAGTCACAGACTTAGCAAATAATAGAAATTTCTACCTTAAAAGCTCATCTGTTAGAAGAGTGAGGCTAAGACTTGAATATATTTGCTTTATACTTTGCAGGGTTTTTTTGTATTTTGGCAGTAGAAGAAAAAGTAAAAAGTAAAAAGACCCTAGGATTTGAGCAGAGATTAGAAAAATATAGGAGAATGTGACTAGAAGTTCACTCAGGATACAGCAGGCATTTCTCATTATTTCATTTGAAAAAGGGTAAGAACTTGTGGGAAGTATCACATCTTATTTTACTGTTCTCCAGGTGTTTGCTTTCAGCAGTTTTGAGAAATAGGAGGGAGGTAAGAGATGTTGGTCTGAGACAGTCCTTCTTATGTGCAATTTAGTTTTTGTAAGGCAAAACTGGCAACTGGATTTGAGGATTTAGGGTTTCCCTTTTTGTCTTGTTTCTAGCTGCCTGAGTTCTGAGACCACAGTGATTTGTGATGATTCACAGTCTCTTCTTGAAGCAAGCAGGCTGACGTTTTTGGGAAGACCTGGAAAACTAAGAAAACATAAATGAAGTTTCAAATTGGAGCATAAGAGATAAGGTAGCAGTGGGAGATGATTTAGACATACTTGGCCCTATATGAAGGTGAGATTTCAAGAAGTCAAAGAGATCCCCTTTCAACACTACTCTGAAATCTGATTGATAAACATCTTGCGTCCTTCACAAGTCATCTTCATTCACTTCAACCTTACTTTTCTTTTAAGGATATAGAGACTAAAATGAAGATAATTTTCCAGGGCACAGCGTACCTGTATTTATATAGGTCCAGATAACATGATTGATTTAAATAAATAAAACCAACACCTTTCCCAAATTACCCAAAGGCTTCTGAACCAAGATACCTAATATGAGCTAAGTTAACACACTTGTGGGTGATACAGGAAGGCAGGGGAGAAAAGGAGTAAAGGAGAGACAGAACTTTGAGACAACAGGGAAAAAAAAGAAAAGGACAGGGTGTTGTTTATGCAGTTGATTGCAGAGGAAAGATCTTGGCAGCCATAAAGTTCAGTTGTCTGGGAGCTGTTATGCATGGAAACTGAGGCAGCACAGTGTGCATACATCCAAGGAAGAGTGAGCACAGCAATATTCCTGTAGGGCTTGTATCAAGGGGTGTTTTGCCCTGGTGTAACTCAGCTTTGCAGCTGGGGAATTTGGCTTATGCTGTTTGTGGCAGAAAAAGCTGTTCTGTACAAAAAGCATGTTTACAAAGGGTTTATTTCAGGGTATTCTGTCTGCCTTCCCATCTAAGGCATTTCTCTTCCTTGGTATTAAGTGTTTCTCTACTGATCACCACAGGTATACAGCAAGAGAAGATTAAGTGGATCCTGAAAACAGGGTTTGCATGAGTGCTTTACTCTGGACCCGATCCAATATCATCCTTTCCTCATCAGACTTTTGCCCAGCCTCTTTCCTTCAGGGGAACCACGAACAGGTTACTGGGTGGTTTAGCTCAGAAAAGGAGGTGAGAGCATCTCGGTACATTGGTATAAAAAATGTGCAGTGCCCACAATAGCAAGCGCTTTGGCATTTGATGCAGTGAAAGGAAGGAGAGAAGCATGAGGTTGAAGCAGGGCTTAGGATGCTTTTATAACATCTTTCTTTGTCCCATTCTGAGATGAACCTACTGAGGCAAATGCATTTCATACCTGTCCATTGTAAACAGTGAACCCTGGGGAGCAGTGATTTTATCGCATCTTCTTGGCCAGTCTTCATTAGAAAGAATTTCTGAGCAGAGCAGTGAGGGTTCCTGCATCGTTCAGACAGGATGCACTAAAGAACATGAATCCATCATAATTGTTTTTATCAATATGAAACAGGAAAAGGTTCTCTTGAAATTGTCCTTTTGCTTTGGTTGTACTGTAGTGGCTGTGGTATTTTGTATCCATTAGTTATACTTTAGAGTGTATGCTGTCTGAAGCAAGTTAACATCTCTGTCTTGACATAAGCTTGTCTTAAGACCCCTTTTGTCCCTTCATGGATGACACACTAATGCTGTGTTGCTTTGCAAGTGCAACACCTCAGTGTAATAGCAGCTTTTAGATGTGACTTCTCACTCTGCTCTGTGTGGCTTAACCCTCTTCTGTTCTTCCCTTGCTCTGGCTTTTTTTGCTGCCTTTGACCCCTTCTTGCAGCTGGGGCCAACTGCTTGCATGACCTCTCCAGTCCAAAAACAAGGAGGGCATTGGATTTGGAGGTAGTTCAGGCTCCCCTTTCCCCCCTGCAGTGGCACCCTTTTATGCTCTTCAGGAAAGTGCTGTGGCGCCTTTGGGCAGTATCAGAAATGTTTGATTGTAGGAGAAGGGTGGTTGAGAGCAGAGGTCTCATACACTGAGGGAGTGTAGGGATGATGGGAGTACAAGTTAGTCTAAATACAGCCTCTGACTTTTGTAATTAGATAGGCTCCAATTACTGCCTACCATCTTTTGTTGATGTCTCCTGGGGCTGTATCCTTGCTTGTCAGCAAGAGTGGGGAAACCTGGGAATGCCTTGTAGGTGCTGCCCAGAGTGCCCCTGGAGCTCACTAACCCTTTATCCTGAAGGCTTAATAGTACTACAATTTCCAGTACTATCAGGTATCTTTTTGATGTTGGTTTCATGAAGGATCAAAATTCATTGCTTTCTGTTGCTGAAGTAAGATAATGTACCTTACGTTCGTTTGTTACATGATCGCAGTGCACTGGAGTTGCAGAGAGAGAAGTCTGGGCATTCTGTACTTGCATGTTAAATTCTGCAGTGTAAGAGCCAGATTAACTCTTTAGAGAATTATTTTCTGAGGAGCTTGCCAGATCTGGGAAGGCTTATGGGGGTCATCTTTCACTTTAAGAAGTTAGTGAGCAAGTATGTGAGGCAAACTATTTACTTTCTGGCTTGGATTCTTTTCTGCATAGACTTGCACTGGTTTTAGTCAGACAGCAGACATGCTGCTTACTCTGTAGTCTCTGTTTTTGTAAAATCTCTGGAAGGCTAATTTGTGCTCCAGCAACTGTACTAAAAACAGAGAGGTGAACCTGATGTGTACATCAAGAAATTCTAATTGTTTGACTCTGCATAGGTGTTGGACAACATCACAGAAAATACGCCCTTAGTGTTTCCAAATCTATCTTGTACAGAGGCTGAGACAGAAACCAGCTCTGGTTTTCTGTTTTACCCTAATGCTGAAGAATGAAATGTGCTGTCTGTCTTCTGCAGCAGTGTAAATTTAATGGCTAACTTGTGACACAGCTCTGTGTGTTGTATTATGTGTTGCCAGAGCAAAGGTTACCCAGAGGGGCAATTTCATTCTGTGGGTACAGTAGGAAAAAAGAAAGTAGTCCCACAGTATAAAACTGGTTGGTTTTTACTCATCAACTGTGCCAGATTTTTTAAATCTGGGGAATGGACAGGACTGCTCCCACTAGAAATGAAGTGTGGGGACAGGACTGGGGTTGTGGGAGTGATAGAGCTGGGCAGCAGGGTGAGTCAGTGTGGTGGGTGCCCATGAGGGACCCATGGGTGCTGCTGGAGACCCTGCTGTGTTTTCTTGGCTACCTCTGTGGGCAGTCTCTGACAGGTTCCTTCTGTGAACTAGCCAGCTGGCTCCTCTGTCCAGCCAGCCAAGAGGCTGCTTGCCCAACCCAGTTGTGAAATACAAATTAAAGGCAGTATTTAAATGCAGAGGATTTGGTTTTGCACATGAATTTACTGTAAGAGGTCTAATAGTAGTTTGGCATAGTACCTCATGGGGCTTTTGGAGTATGAGAAGAGCGGGGATTTTTGTTATAAGCAGAACATTTTTTGAGCCATGAAAAATGATAAAATTATTTGCAAAAGTCGGTCACAGCTAAGAGCCAAGTTCTGCTCTTGTTGCATAGCCAAGAAAAGGGTAAACACCAGAGTGTGATGTTGAATGTTTTTGTATGCTCAGAGAATTTAAGTTCTTTGGGTATGTTGATACAGATTTCCTTGCATACAATGAAGCAAGAATGTAGTGCTTTTAAAGAATGTCTCCATTTTTGCAGGATTATTAAACAACATGACTGTCCCACAAGGGAAGGATCTATGATCTCTTTTACTGAAGAGCATAATGTCAGCATTTTCAGTGTAGCTCAGGTTACTTGTGTGGTTTTGTCAAGAACTGTGTGCAGAAGTACTGTTGCTATCTAGTGGACATTATTAAATATAGTTCAGTATTGTCTGAAAGGGGAGTTGTTGCTTAGTAGAAGATTTGAAGTGAACTACTTGTCTCTGTAACTACTAGTGGTAGAAGTAAGGGTACAGAAAAGTTTTCAAACCTATGAGAGAAATCTGGGATCATGTCTGATAAACTTTATAAGGAACTAGAAGAGACAGGCATGAGAAGCAAAGGATGGAAAGGAGCAGAGATTGGGATGTTTGGGAATAGCATCTTCTTCTGTGGCCAGTAGTGAGGGGTGAAGATTACCAGTGAAGGTGATGCCTGTGAGAGCTGGAAGTCTGCTTGCTGCAGTCCAGACTGTTCTGTATTGCTGTGTCTCATGAGGTGTAAGCAGCTGTGGAAATTGGATGTCTGACATGAGAATGCAAGACCAGCACACTCCCAGTTTCTGTACTTCTGTTATCAGAACAGCTTGCACACATCCACAGTGGTTGGGTTTTTTTTAATTGTTTGTTTGTTTGCTTGGGGGTTTTGTGGGTTTTTTTAGTTTGTTGGTTTTTTTTTTTTTTCAAATTAATCTAATGTATTTTCATTTTAAAGTAGAAAACAATCTCATTGCATACAGAAAACTACAGCAGGCTACAGATGACACTTATTGAAATAACAAGCTCATAAGAAAGAGAGGAGGCAGTTGGGAAGAATCCCCTGGGAATATAATCAAAGTTAATTTTCAAGCAGTTGTAATTTTTTGTGTTGTTCCTGCTTGCATGGTAATGCGTTCAAGCTTACTGGGAAAAATAGAAAGTTCATGTCCTTAGGACAAGACTGACTTGAGCCTGGTTTAAAACTCATAGAATGTTCTTTGCTGCCACACATCCCTTCCTTCTACTTTATACTCTGTCCTAAAAACACCTTGTGTGTGTCACTGGGGAAACACACATCAGTAAGTCGGAATTGAAGGACTGATAATGGGGACAGGTTTAGACAGTTCAGATTATTGATTTTCAGCAGCTGTGTGTGCCTTTCAAAGAAAGATAAGTGCTGCATTGGATTTGCCAAAATAGAAAGATTGGAGAGAAGCATAAAGCAGTGGCACTGCGCCACAGAGAAAGGTATATTTTCCCTTGTTTCTGGGAAAACATAAGAGAGCCTGCTCATATGAGCAAATCAACACTGACAGATGAAAGAATAACAGGGTGGCAGTAAGCATGTCTTGAGTAAGTTAAGCTCTAGCTGTACAGACAAGAAGACCATGGAAAATAATATGAAGTATTTACTGTGTGGTAGGTAGGTAGCAATGTGCAATTTTGAAGTGTATACTTTTTTTTGTAATTTAGCATGGCATCTCTGAAGAAAAAAAAAGTGTGCCACCTGCTTTCTAGCAAAGCTTTTCTCTGCTGGGAAAAGCCTGGATGTTGGTGAAATTAGAGTCAATGTATTGCTTGGCAAAGCAGAAGTGGCTTTGCCATCAGAAGAGATGTAAAGCAGCGCTTGCAACAAGAGATGGCAGTGCCAGGAGAGATTCCCAGATATGTTGCGTATCTCCCAGAATTCTGTTAACCCTTTTGACCCTTCTCTTAACCCTTCTGTTACCCCTGCAGACATATGTTAAGGGCAGTTTTCAGCCATCCTAAGGTGACACCAAGATTCTTGGAGTTGCTGCTTTGCAGACTACAACCTTGTTTCCAGAAGCTTAATTTCTCTGTTGTGTGAATTTTTGTTTGAACATACAGAAATTTGTGCTGTTTCCTGGAGCTTAGATTACAAATGGCAGTGGTGGTTATATGTCTTATCACGTGTCTTCCTGAGAAAGATGGATTTCTGCAGTGTTTCTGCTGTCTACAGATGGGACCAAGAACATTTTCATGTTGTCTTTCAAATCTTTGTAAGAATGTTCAGTACCAGAAGGGACAAAATTGATACCTCCAGAGAGTTTTAGTAGAAATGCACCTGCTTGATAATGGCTCCTCATTTATAATTCTAACTGCAGCCTTCTCAATTATCAGGTTTTGAATCAGAGGAATGAGCATAGCATTGATTTTTTTTAAAAAAATCATTCTTCATAAAAATGTGCCAAAATAAATGCCTTAGAAAACCTAAATGTGTCATAAACATACTATATGTTTTCTGGTCAAACTTGCTATCTAATTAGGAAATGTGATTAGAAAATGTGAAAAATGTAATCTCATTAGATAGGCTCTGTTGGCTTTGGCCATACTTCCTGCTGTTAATTCTTTACCAGTCTGGTTAATATCAGCTGTCCTTCCTTCTTTTCCTTCCTGCCCACCCTGAATCATGTCAAGCTGACATGACTGTGATGTTCTGTTTATGCTGTGTGCCTTTGGTACATACTATGCAAGCACTGACTTAGTTCTGAGTTCTTGAAAAAATTCCTCTTGTTCCAAAATTCATTGAGCACCATCTTAACTTCCTAGGTGTTCTTGACCTTTCCTTTTACAACTCTTGGATACAAGTTATCAAAATTTGTTGGCCCTAAAAGTGTCAAAATTTAGGGACCAAGCTTTGCTCTTTAACACTTTCATTAGTAATTTTCCAAGTAGGAGTAGTATACCTACGTTGCAGGACTGTCTTCCCATGTACAAAACAAGAACACTTGTGTTAACAATTCTGGTTTGGTTTGGTTTGTTTTCTTCTATGTGTCAACAGTTCAGTCATTTTGATTTAATAACAGAGGTTGTATTTATAGTTTCATTCCCAAGAGGTATTTTATATTTGTGTTTCGCTGCCCGTGTAATCAGTGTCTGAGGGGTAGGAAGGATGCAGACAAGGTAGATGTCTGTCACAGCTGAATTCTTTAATTCTTCCTCTCTGCTGACCTGGGCATCTGTTCATTTTGCCTGGGGACACTTCTGGGGAAATTTGTAAATACCAGTCCTTGCTTCTGAGCCAGGTAGCATGACTTGTTCATGATGTAAATGGATGTAGGTAGGTCTTGTTTATTAAGGTGAGATTGCAAGGACAATATCAGTTAAAATAACAGCAGCATTTGGACAGCTTTTCAGTCAGGTAAGTCATTGTGTTTGAACTCAGTTTGGACTTGAAAAAAGCCAAGTTCTAGTGGACAAATGCAGGACCATAGCTTAGATTTACCAGGTTTTGATTGCAACTTGAACAGCACTAAAAGAAATAGACTCTTTTTAAAATAGTACTTTCACAAGTGTAGTTCAGAGCAAATGCAGTTATTCAAATCGTGCCATCTGCATAAGTTTGATCCTTTAAAATACCTAGTAAAAAAGCTGAAGAAATTAAGACCTGCACATCTGTCTCACTGAAGGTTTTATTACATCAATTTCTTCCTTTCAAAGATATTTTAATTTTATTACTGTGTGCCTGTATCATGTTTTAGGATGACTTTGTTTGTTTTGGCTTTTCACTTTTAGTTTCAAAAACTAGCATGAGATAAAAATACAAAATACACGAACTATCTGCATACCAAACATTACCAAAAATTTTGTTTTTCATGAAAGCCAGAAATGCTCTAGTAACCGCATTATGGCTTATGCGTCAAATTCACCCCTGTTGATGATAGCTTATGTTCACTCTCTTGGGTCTTTTATAAGTTTTGCTTCATTGTGCAGGCTTGTAAATCTCAATTATACTAATGGGTGTCATGCTTTCACATTATAGGAAAAAAGTGCCAAATGCAGCCCACAGTGGGATGCCCTCATCCAGCAACTAACTCTTACACTATGGAGCCTTTCTCTTAGCTATCAAAAACATTTAACACTAGGGAAAAGAACATTAATACAGCTTGTATTTGAGTCCAGGGACAATGATCTGGAAAGCTGTTTGCTGTTGTATCTGTCAGGCTGTTGCATATTGAAACCAGAGGTAAAAGAGTTGTCGTAGGAAAGGAAGTAAGCGGCATGTGCAAGGTTGGTGGTCAGTTAATTATTGCTGAAAAATACATAGCAACTGGCTCTTGTTCTTTTAGAGATGGTATTTGATATGCTACCCTCATTTACTGAAATGTCTTGTAAAATAATTCTTTGCTGTGAATTAAAAAGCCAAACATTTGTGCTCTCCCGTTTCTGAGAAACTGGTTCTCAGAAGGACATGAAACATAGGTTGATACCATGATATGGCATTTTAATGAGGCCTGATGTCCTGTCTCTGTTTTGAAAGAAATTGAGTCACAGATGTTAAATGTGCTTTCCTGAGGACTGCTGAGTAGGACGGGTAACTCTCTGATTGTTATTCTATTGCTGGCTTGGTTCCAGCATTTTAAAGAGAGGCTGAACAGAACTGGGTACTTTTAGACAGATGTATGGACCAGTTTTAGGGGTTTTTATGCTTCAAGCCAGGGCTGTTAGAACTGGATTCATAAGGGTTTATTTCAGATGCTTTTATGGGTTTATTTTAGATGCTTACCAGAAGATCTTGAGGTGGGAGCATGTTTGCATGGGATAGGGGTCCAGCCTGCTAAGAGTCAGAGTCATGCTTATGAAGGTCTCTAAATTGTCCTTCAGCAGCTGAGCTCTGAATTGAGGTTATTTGTCGCTGGCCGCTTGACCGCCCGGCTGGTCAATGGCCGACAGTGTCCTCGTGTGCCCGGATCTCGCGTGGCACAAGCGCGTGTGCAGCGCCACGGCAATGCTTTTAGCCTTCGCGCGACAGCTCCGAGGCTGGTTGATATTTCCAAAGCCCAGGCTGAGCCTAGCAGCAGCTGATGATGAGAATGCGACGCAGAAGCAGCAAAAAGATCAAGGAGGACTCGCCCGTGGTATAAATCCAAGAGTTTATTCCATGCCCTGGAGGGGGCAGGGGAACTCGCAGCAGGGACGGGAACCACAAAACGAGCCCCGAAATAACCGTTGTACCAGGTTTTAAGGGGGGGGGGAAAGGGGAGGAACAAGGGACAGGACAAATGAGGTACATGTAGGGAGATGACAGTATCCAATAAGCAGCAAACGTAGGAGGGACGTATTTAAATGAGCCAATGGGAAGAACAGAACTTTAGAACCTTCCAGCTTTGTATGAATATTAAACCAACTATATGAATATCTAAACCATCTATGAGGAGAAAGGGGAGGGGACGGTACCTAGCTGGACAGCAGCCCACGGCGGGAGACTGCCTCAACCTGCCTACCTCTCAGGGCTCACTGTCCCAAGAGGTATCATCTACCCAATCTGCAATCCCCACTGAAAAGGCAGGTCGAGCCGCAGCCTTGGACGCCATGGGTGACTCAGCCGGTGGCTTCACCACCGGCTGGGTGACCGCAACAGTTATTGATGCTTCACAGCTTTGAAAAGGCCTTATCTAGCACAGGTCATGTTTATTTTTCATTAATGACTTCCATAGGTATTTCAAGCAGATAGAGTTATGTGGAGGGAATATATGATGTTATCTCTGAGTTAAGCAGAGATTAAGTCTGCACATGTAGAAAGAAATGAATTTGCTACAGCCAGGATTTTTGCATTGGCTAATCTGGTCTTATTGCAGATTTATGTCATGCCTAGAGGCTCCTAAAAATGTATTCTGAATCCTGACTGATTGACTGTTGTAATGACATATTTTTTCTAGGCAAGGCTCCATAATTTAACATCATCTCTGGACAAAATGGTGTATTTTTGCCTTTTTCTGTCTGTTTTCCTTTACTTTCTCCATTCTAGCAAAACCAAATTATCTTGACAAATATTTGATATCACTGAATATGCTTGAGACCATAGCAGAGTTGATGGGGTTTTTGACTCTGGGGTACAATAAACAGATTGACACTGGAGAGATTAATGTCCTGGTTCTTAGCATTCCCTGAAAGTCTCTGCTGCAGGTAATGCAGCAGTTAGGATTTCTTAGAATTTAAAAACATGTGCAAGCAAGACATTAGTAATACTTACTATGCAGAGTAATGATTTCATATTATAAACTTGTAACTCAGAGGGAAAACCATCTGGTTAAAAATATGTGGATTTTTCTCATTTCAAGTATAGCCCCAGGGTTGTTTTTTCTCATTTTATTTCTGACTGCTCTTGATTTGGTTGAGGAACGAGTTAATGATGTGTGGCAATCAAACTCATCAATAGCTAACAACAAAAATTAGAGTTAATTTTGGAATACTCTTGTCTCTCACTCCCTCTGTTATCCTGTAAAATGTGAAATGAAATTGTTATTCTTTATATTAAATTAAATTATTAGAAGTGGACACTGGTTTTTTTTGTTGAATTTTCTTTGGAGGGAGGGTTTGATCTCCTACAGGTTCAGTATGTATGGTGTGAAGATATCCACAGATGCAAGAAATGTGTATCAAATAAATAGAAGCATGACTTCCTGCTCTGTTTATAAATGCTCTTATATTTTAAAAACTGTTTTTATGCTATGCTTTTTTAATAGAGAGTGAACTGTCTCTGAATGTGTAGTAGAAGACACTGGGTTTCATAACTGAGAGCCAGTTATTGCTCTTGATATAACAGATGTAAGTCTGCTAAATTCAAAGTTTATTTCTTCTCAGGTAGCTGTAATGAAGGGAACAGACTCTGTAATAATATTCCAAGAGTGAAGAGCTGGACAGGGGTGAGAGGCAGTAGGGCTATTTAGCTGCTACTCTGATGGACAAGAGGGCTTAGTGGCCTTCTGTGATGTGTAGGGTAATTGAAGGAGAGTTCACAGAGATTGTGTAGCAACTCGCCTCATCTGCACTTCATAATGTGAACATGAGGGTGCACGAGAAAAGATTGAATGACCTCAGGTACCAGGGGGGTCCAGCTCCAGCAAACTCCACCTCCTGACAGCAGCCTAGACATAACTCTCCTGTCCTGGACAAAGAGAATTCAACACCAGCTGTGGTGTTTTACCCCGTCACTGTCTTGTGCTGTGCTGTAAATAAATACAGGCCCCGTTACATGTCTTAAATGAGTGACAGTTTATTGAAATCTAAAAATATACTAAATAACCAGGTATCAAGGTTTATTCTTGTTATCAACAGCTGATAAATTACCATTTGATGACTCTGGTTGCTTGAGTCCTACCATTTAGGTGAACTTTAAAAACAGTGTGGAACTTTAGTTCTGACTTGAATAAACATTTCTGTTCAAAACTTAATAAAGTCCAGAGTTTTTGCTCTGTGTTTTTGCCTGCTTTGCAGCTTGGGTGTGTGAAAGTAATAAATGAAATTGAAATGGCTTTTTCAGTGTGGCTCTGAGCTATAAGACTTTTCACACCTGGTGGTATATAGGAATGACTTTGAAATAATAACTCATCTTTTTGGAGAGAGTGGAGGGATGTGCATGACTGACACAGATGGCCTTCCTTCATATCATCTTCATAGAAGCTCTTCTTTATTATTTCTCTTGTAGTCAAAGGAGAAGTAAAAATTAATCCAGAGAAACCCTAATCTCCCAAGCATTTTTACAGGCTGCATCTCGTAGTTGTTGGTTTGGGTTTTTTTCCCCAGTCATAGTCCCCTTAGTGTATGTCCTGAACTTAGGAAAACTGGTGAATTCTCTTTAACTTGTATGGAGAGGGTATGTATGAGAAGAGTGGATTTTCCATCTGAAGCATGCTTGAAATTCATTACAGCCTTCTTTTTTTCCCTTTTTTTAAAAAAGCCTGTCAGATCTGAGTTTTCAAATATATTCTTGTAGAGTGACAGGAGCACGGACTGTCCCTGCAGTTGTCAATGATTGCATTTTTCTTTCTTTGGAATGGCAGCTCCAATCTCAGTGAATCCTCTCTCCTGTGAAAGTAGTCTCTGAAAAATAGATATGTTTGGTGGTGCATGGTCACCCTGTGTTTGATACATTCTTACTCTGCATAATACCTGTATAATTCTGTTGTATGACAAACTTGAGACAAGTGACTAATAAAGAGTTTTGGGCAGCACTCACTTCTTTGCATTTATAGTGCCGCATTAGTGACAGACAGAGGTAAGGAATTTTATCTCAAAGGTGTGTGTAATGGATATTAGTAGTTTGGTGGGTTCAAGACATTACCTACTTTTCAAAGTGGTGTTTGCTGGAAAACATATTGCGTTCTGGCAAAAGTTACTACAATATGTATTTTCATTTAGTCCTGGTGAAGGGAAAAGAGAAGGACCAGATATATGAAGATAAGATCTTATCTGAATCCTATTAAGACAGCTGTGTAAAATCCTGCCATAGATCCATAAAAGGATTCAGTCTGGTGAGTTTATGGATCTGTCTTACCCGGACAGCTTCCACACACTAACATCTCACCTGCAGCTTGGCTGCAGACACAGATTCTAGTGAAGGCAATGCAAGGTTAATTGTAGTCATGGCGATGATTTTGGGAAATAACATTTATATTTTGTGTTGCAACCTACTTGGGAGAATATTGTGCTTAGTAAGTAGGTGAGCCATGTCAAGACTCTATTCAAGAGGTTTTCATTTCTTCCTGGCACATCCAGGAAATGCAGGACTTACTTTAGCCTTAGATCTCTACTACCTGTAATTAAATGCTTAAATCCGTGGTGTATCTGCCTAAAAATAGGTGACTAAATTGATTCCATCTGAAGTATTCAAAGCCACTGAGCTGAGAGAAGGACTTCATTGTTGGTGAGAGTTAGGATCTTTAAAAAATCCAGTAGGTTGCTAAGATCCAATAACGGCTGGGTACTTAAGACAGACAAAAGAACCTGCCTGGGAACGGTGTGGTTAGCTACTCCCTTATCGGAGATTTCCTCTTGGAGGGGCCAGAGATACCTCACTAGTGAAAAATGGGCTATGCAGAGCTCCCGGGTCACCTTTTGCTTCTCAGCATTCAGAGGGGAGAGAGGCTGCAGTTGCTCAGGGGAAAATTCACCATCACTGTGGGTTTCTGTCTCCTGCTGCTTGCTTCTATCGTGAGTAGAGCTCTGCTCATGAGAGTGGCCGTTGCTCTGGGACCTATTTACCACCCTACCTCACCGAACAAAGGAACCTTTCCCATCTGCTCCTGTGCCTCAGGGGAAAACCCTGGGGATCCCCAAGCTTTTTCCCCTCCAGGAGAGTCAGCCTCTCCGGGCCCTGTTTGGAGAGCCGCGTTGCCCTGCCCAGCCCCCACCACACTTCTGCTTCACATTGGGGGTTTTTGCTATGCTATAGCTTTTTCACCCTCTGCCCTGCCCTGACGCCAGGTGAACAGCTGCGAGTTCCTGATACACCTCATCTACCACTCTGGGAGTTTGCTTGCTCCTAGCGTTCCAGTTTTGCTGCTCCCAAAGTTCCTGTTACCACTGCTAGTGCTATCCAGAGTGGGGACCGGGACTGGCTGTGCCGGGGGTTCATGGAGGGAGCCTCAACTCCATCCCCTCCTGCTGGCCAGGTCCACCACCACCGTGTGGGGAGAGATGGCCAAGACTTGCGCTCACAGCACCCCCTGCAGGCAAGGGGAGTCATCACACCCGCCCTGCCTGGCCGGGAGCCGCAGCGCCCCTGCTGGCTGTGACCAGAACTGCACCACAGGGGAATTGCCAACAGAGAGGGAAGAGACTTTCATGGGGTTTTCTGTTCTTGTTTGTTGTGGTTCCCACTGTTCTTGTTTGTCTGCCTTGTTATACGTACTAGTAAAGAACTGTTATTCCTTTTCTCATATAGTTGCCTGAAAGCCCCTTAATTTCTAAATTATAATAATTTGAAGGGAAGGGGGTTACATTGTCCATTCCAAGGGAGGCTCCTGCCTTCCTTAGCAGACACCTGTCTTTTTAAACCAAGACAATTGTATAGCCCTTCCTTGACATATACCACATGGATCTTAGTGTTGTTTGCTTATTTTATTTGCTTTTCAAAGATCTCCAAGCTTTCCAAATGTAAACATCCCAGAGATAGAGAACTTTATTTTTGAACCTTCAGCTCCTGTTTTTATCTGAACCACCAACATCAGCAGCGGTACAGATGTAATCAGATTGGGAAATGAGACTGTTTTTCTGGTTTGGACTGTAAATTCATCTGAACTATGTGGTGCCTGATCCTTAAATAGGCAGTTGTCGGGGAACCAGAGCAGGGGAAAGATCAGGAAGGTTTTGCTATTTTTAATCTGCACTCAGTGTAGACAATACAGCACTCAGTTTCTGCATTTTTTGGGGGAAGGTACCCATTCTATCTATGGAAATGAAGAGGGAAGATAGCCATTTAAAAAAACCCAGCCCCAGTCACTACAAAGAAAACCAAACCAAAATCCACAATAAAAAAATCCCTGACCAAAAGTAGCTGGTGCCGTGCAAGCTGAGGAGAAGCAGTGTGAGACAGTCAAAATGGGTGATGTGCAGCTTCTTGTACTTCTTCTTAGTGCTTTAATTACCCGGTGTGCTAGACCTGAGAAAGATTTTTGACATGCATAAATGGCAGAGATATGTCAAAATGTCTTTTGACAACAAAGATTGTACAATCCTGGCTGGAGTTCCTTCTCCTGAAAATTTCACCCATTTGGACATGTTTTGACAGTATTTGTCATTAGGAAGCTAAACTTCTGTGAACTGCTGATGCAGAAAGGAGACCAGGAGCACCTTAAGTACCTGGAATCCCATAAGCACAGGAAATTGTTTGGTATATCCAGATGATTCTTGTAAGTAAGTTTGCTATGTTGAAGAAAGTGGTGTTGGTTCCTTTCAAGTATTTCTTGACAGTTTGATGTGAGGAAGATCTGTCCTAACACCACAGATGGAGATTAGTTTCATCTTCACTGCTTCAGTTGGACATCTAAAAATATGTTTACTGGCACAGATTGTATTCATGTTCTTTCACTCTTTCTTCAGAATTTGTTATTTCTAGATAGATAACAAGATTACAATCCCAAATATGTTGGCCATACAACAGGAGAGACCAAAGATGTGTAATTTCCCTGGGGCTTCTCCGTGTGTGGTAGCTGGTTATAGTGATCTGTTGAACAACTGTGCTACTTACTGAAACGTATCCTTTCCTTTCCTCTGGTTAAGATTGATAAGAAATCTCCACTGATGCAAAATGTAACCATTTCTTCTTTAGAAAGACCATTAGAAATGAATAATGTCTCTTATTTTCAATGACCTTTGCAACTTCATTGTTGCTGTAGGTACAAGGTGGCAGTTCTGTGCAGGTGTTCCTGCTGCTTCCACAGTGTTTAAATGGGTGAACCAGATGTGCTTTATCCTTCTGACCTTGTGTGTTTCTTTGCCAAAGGCAAATTTTCATTGAAGGCAGTTTCTCTAGGCTTTTTCCACAACAATGTGCAGCTAAAAATTTGATTAGGCTGTTTCTGAAGGTGTACTCGTTTGGTTCAAAACCAGGTGGAAACACTAATTTCGTGTAGTGGTTTGAGTTCGTTCACCTGAGTTTTTTGGCTAAACATCAGTGCACTTACCAGATTTTATTTAATTTTGCTGTGAGATAAGGATTAGGAGTAGGTAAAGCAGGCTCAAACTTTAAAGAATATAAAGAGAGTTTATTAACAGACTTAAAAGCAAGGAAAAAAATTAAGAACCAGAACAAAACTGTTAGAACACCTTTGCTCTTCCCACCTCTCCATTTTTTCAATGATAATACAAAAAAACAACACTTTGACTTTTAGTCAGTTTACCACTTCTAAATTAGTCTTTCTTTAGTTCATTTAGGGAGAGGAGTTTTCTCTTGTTTTACCACGTTGACTTCTCCACAAGAAATACAGTTCTTATGGTTTTCA
>VZTJ01004278.1:680413-715112 GCA_013397795.1 Orthonyx spaldingii
AAAAGACTTAATTGCTGGCCAGTCATAGAGATCCATAGGAAGCACGTTTTTGTAATGAACTGTGCCTTGGCTACTGCACAAAAGAGTTTGCTGGGTACCTCAAGAGGTAAAGCGTGGCCCATAACGTCTTGTAGCTTTGGCTGTAACATGGATTTTTTTTGTTTCTGAGACTCACAGGGAGGTCTGTAAACCCACATATGCATGCCATTGTGGCAAATGAGTGTACACGGTATTGTTTGTTGGATTGTTTTGGAAGCCGTATCTCTATAGAGAGCCCAAACAATAAATTTTTCTCATGTGGGGTATTACTCATTTTTACTGTTGTTGTTATAAACACTAATTCACATGGCAGTAGTGCTGTGTGTCTGAGTCACAGGCATTGTGGTAGCTTCTGCATAAGTATCACCAAAAATTGCTATGAGACTGTGAGTGTAGAATAAAAGGCAGGATGAGTGCAGGCTGGAAAGGGATGTTTTTCTTCAGAAGATGATATGTTAGACATACATTTTACTGTTCTAACTTTTCCTCTCAGCAACAGGAATGAAGTTTTCTGTTTGATCCTGAGAGTTTGTTGTGCCTTTCAACTCAGAAATCCAACTGGCAAATCCTGACAATTCTGTGAGTGGCCACACCACACGTGCAGATGGTGTGTGTCACCAAGGAGGTGGTGTTTGCTACTGGATATTAGTGTCACTAATATTGCTATTAGAATCTTTTGTTTGTTGGCCGTTAGTCCTGCAGATAATTTGGAGTTGTGGCTTTCACTCTGTTACCAAAAATCCATGTGAATTTCCGTATGTGTGAAGAATCTGTATTAGTGAACCAGTAATATTGGCTGATACACTGTGTGTCTGTCTCATTTTCGTATACAGGCACACATGCAAGCAGTAATATGATATTTCTAAAAGATCTATGGCAGTAGAGGAAAATAATTTATCTTCAGTTTGAAAAGGACTACTATATATATGTATATATTTTTTTTTTAAACCTGTGTTCCATCTGAAGGGTTGCAAATTCAGTTCAGCTGACTTATTTGTGTTTGCATGTTACCAGTAAAGTGAGACAAAGGTCAGAAGGTTTGTTTCAAGTCGAGGAATAATTGTGCTAAGAGTTCTTTTCTCAGTTCTAATGTAGCTGTAGCGCACAGTTGCTCAAGTCTTCTGTAATTGTAGGGATCCAACTGAGATGCCTGTTGTACTTCTAGTGTTTCATGTGTTCTTGATTTTAATCCATGTGTGTGTGTAACTGTATCTTTTGCTTATCCCTCATTTGCTAGCTCGCTCCACTATACATTGCTGTGTCTGAGAGCTGAGCGTGGTTTCAAATGCTGGAACTAGAGATAATCTTTCACTTCTGCAGCTGTGTTACAGTCTTCCTGAATTAGCAGGATTATTGTTTAAGGACATCAGACAATCAAATCCCAACTGCTTCCCTGAAGCCTCAGAAGATAATGACTGAGACTTGGACTCTGAAAAAAAACCCATCAGAAAAGACTGTCTGAAAACTAAGGAGACCGAAGATAAAAGCATCTTATCTCTATATATTTTCTAATGCTTCTCAGTGAAAGGTAATCAAAGACTGTGCCAAATTAATGGAATCACATTATGTGAGGAAGCCAAGCATGTGGTTTTGAATAGTTTGGGCAGTAACTGCACAGAGAAGTCTAGAGCCAAAGGAGGAGGGTGTATGAGCAGTGGCTGGGCAGGCACAACGGAAGGGTGGCTGTTGTCCTCTCAGCAGCACTGGGCAGACCTGTTGAAACTGCAAAAAGATACGTGGGAGTGTTGATGTTTTGAAGAAAATCAGGCAAAATCCAGAGATCTCCTGTGAAACAATAACCATTTTTGGATGTGGAAGGACAGGAGAAAGTATCCTGGGCTTGGATTAGGTGGTGTAGCTATTGAAAACAGCTGGCAGCACTGGGGAAAGAAGCCTCCTCAAAGCGATTTTTACCTACCAGTTGTACTAAACCACTTCTGTGATTCTGGCTCTGCTCTGGCAGAATCTGTCTCTAAAGTCTTCTCATACAAAATTTGGGGTTGGGATCTGTAAGTGCTGCTATGTTTTGAGTACTGAGCATACAGTGTGGTCAAGCATGTTTTAAAGTGACAATAGAAGGGATGGGAACAATGCATGTGTTTTCATCTGAGCCTAGAGGGAGTTATTCATTGCCTTTGGAATCCACACATAGTTTGTTGTGTGATGTAGGCTGTCAGGTCTATTGTGGCTGCAAATAAATAAATATGTTTATTTTCTGGTTTTCATTGTCAGAGAGGAGAAATAAAAAAGGCTGGCAAACAAACACATCAACTTGAGAAAATCTCGCCTGAATTGTTTTGGAGAGGAACACACACACACACACACACACACACAAAAAACCCCAAAAAAACCAAAAAACCCCAAACTTTTGCTTCCCTTGTGCAAAAACATTGTTTTTTAATGATAGCATTTCCATTACTGATACTTCAGTGGAATTGTCATGATCTGGCATAATCCTGGAGAAAAAAACAGTATTTGAGAATGTGTCTTTCAAAAAGTCACAGTCTCATGTCTCAGTTGAAAAGATTTCTGCAGTAAAGTTCTGATATTTTCCTGTGCAGCTCTAGCCAATAGTGAGAGCAGAATGAATTGCTTATTGTATGTAGTGTTTTTCTAAGTTCAAGTTTGAGAGAGGTAAATTGTGAAATATCGATGATTCTGTCCAGAATTCCTTCATAAATTTGTTTGTAAACAGTTCTCTGACCACAAAAAAGCTTATTAGAGGTTTGTGAGGCAAATACACTTCTCTTTTAAAGAACTCTTAAGTCCACTGGAGTTTTGTCAGGACTGCTTATGAACTAATATTTAGTATCTTCTAGTTCTTTCCATTGTTATAAAGGTTTGGAATTTTTAGTATTCCTAGATTAGTAAGAACCATGTTGAGTAGTAGCTGAAGATACTTGGTATATTTTGGGTTTAAGTAAACTTTTTCAGTAAAACATTTTGTTGTACAGAACCATGAGGATGTCATCAGGAACATGTGTCTTTTGCGAACAACATCTCTCTTATCTGTAAAAAAAAATATTTTCTTATTCTTTTGCATGTTTTCCTACATATCACTGTATCAGTGTCATGTAAAAAATATTGAAAGTCCTAAGGGAACAAACAGCTGGATTCTTAGAAAAGCTGAACATCTGTGACTTTTTTTTAAGTTTAAAGGGATGTTCATGGTTTCTGAATTCCTGGGAGGTACATCATGAGGATTTCAAAACATGCCGGTTTTAGAGACAAAACTTTAACATCCTGTGAGCGAAAGAAGACAACGGAACTTTTAACAGAAAGAAAATGAGTTCTTTTATTATTCTAGCAAAATAGTTTTCCTCACCTACTTGGTTCCAAAGAATGTTTTACTGCAATTTTTTCACCAGATAAATAGCTCAATTCTTTTCTATTTTGACCTTTTTTTTTTTTTTTTTTTTTTTGTGCTACAGTATACTGCATTCAAACCTAAAAGGCTGACTGCTGCTTTTAAGCCAAAATGAAATGCTTTTATTGCAAAAAGTGTTGTATTTCCAAAACAGCGAAAGCAATCTCTTTGCAGACAAAGAATGATTTTGATGGAAGGTCTAATTCTTGGAACTTTGAAATAAAACCAGTAATTTTTTCAACAGTCAAAACCTGTTTTTTTACAGAAATAGTTTACAAGGAAAAAACCCACACATACCAAAACAGTGTGAAATGGAAATCTTAAATTAATAATTTTCAGACTGAAACCTAATCTTTTGATCCTTTGAACTTATGGGTGAGTTGTACAACTAAGACATTTTCTTTTTGCAGGCAGACAAAAGTGTATTTCCCAAGAATGATTTGGACAATGGGCACTTTTAAAAAGAAGTGGTTGCTGCTTACGTGAGGATCTAAGACCTATGGCAGTACGAGGTCAGCCCAAAAGCCCAGCCTGCCCCATAGTTAGTCTGGGACAAGAAGGATTAGTCTGACGTGAGAGAGGTGTGTACATGTTCTGCTCTGAAGTCCCTGAAGGGTATCTTGGGTTGATGTTACAGCTTCAAGGAAATAGAAACCTGGAGCATGAAAGTTACAATAGGAGCAAGCCCTTTGGACTGCAAAAAGAATGAAGAAGCACTCAACCAAGAAAGCCTCTTTTTCTACTGAAAAGACAGCATCTGAGCAGCACATTGAGATTTCCTTGTTGGTGGAGGGTTTTAATTTTCCAGACCCTTGGCTTTGTTGAGTATGTGATGGACTTTCAGAAGGAAATAATGATCAATAGCAGATTCCTGGCAAGAGGCATAAGAGCAGGCTGGAAAGTAAGGATATCTCCTTGACATACAGGCTGTTTCCGGGCTGTAGGTGGTATTTTTCTATTCAAAAGAGAGGGACTAATCTTCCCTACATAGATTTATCCAGTCATTTCTGGTACCTCTCTAAAACATTTCTGATTTCCATTTGTTTGTGGCATCCATCAGGACTCGAGCAAAGCATTTGACACTGTGCCACATGACATCCTTGCTTCTAAACTGGAGAGACATGTTGGGCCCAAAACCCAGCTGTTTCCAGGGCTGCATCCAGAGCCCCGTGGGCAGCAGGGGAGGGAGGGGATTCTGCCCCTCTGCTCTGCTCTGCTGAGACCCACCTGGAGCACTGCATCCAGCTCTGGGGTCCCAGCACAGGAGGGATGTGAACCTGCTGATGGAAATGTAGAGGAGGACTATGAAGATGATCAAAAGGTGGAGCACCTCTGCTGTGAGGACAGGCTGAGAGAGTGGGGACTGTCCACCCTGGAGAAGAGAAGACTCTGGGGAGACCTTAGAGCAACTTAGAGTACCTAAAAGGACCACAAGAACGCTGGAGAGGGGCTTTTTACACAGTTATGCAGTGATAGGACAAGGGGCGATGGCTTTACACTGGAAGAGGCAGGTTTAGGTTAGATATTAGGAAGAAAGTCTTGACAGTGAGAATAGTGAGACACTGAACAGGTTGTCCAGAGAAGCTGTGGATGTCCTATCCCTGGAAGTGTTCAAGGCCAGGTTGGATGGGGCATTGAGCAACCTGGTCTAGTGGATGGCATTCTACCCATGGTGGGAGGGGTAGGAAGGTCCCTTCTAACACTAGACATCCTACGATTCTAATGAAATCTCCTTCAGTTTAAGTCTGTCTTCGGTGAAAAAATGTTTTGTTGCCTGTCAGCTTGTTTTGAAGCTCCCTACCTTTTTTGCTAGGGCAAATAGGCAGGAACTCTCCAGATTGTCTGTGCCACTTCTGCTTTCCCATGTTGTCTGTTTTCCAGCCTTTTTAGATGTTTGTTATACACAGCCTTGCTCTGAAAAGTGTTGAACTTTTTGATTGCCCACCAGCTTCAGAAGCACTTTAAAGCATTCATCACCTCAGACAACCTTGATGTTTCCTCAGATCAAGCTTCCAGCAGAAGGGTCCTGGAAATTACCAGAGTTTTTATGCTAGTCTTAGTGCAAGTAGTTCACTGAGTTACTGGTTTTGTACCAAATATGATTTGGTTTTTATTGAGTATGTCCTGCCAAGTTTTGAGCAGAAACTTGATTTGTTAGTAGATTGAAGAGTATTTGTTTGTCGTGCAGACTTTTGCTTTTACTGGAGTTGGCTTTTTGCACAACTTCTATTTCAAAGTATAGGTTATCTCTCCGCAGCTCTGACAGAGAAGTTAGTTTTCTGCCTGTGAACTGTAGTGTCTTGCATGCACAGGTAAATTTGATGATATATCAGTGTGTGCACTGTACCTCTCAAATTAGTGGGAATGGGTTTCAGTCAGAATTCAAGCTTCAAGGAGGGATTTACATCAAATTCAGAGCTAGCTCAAATGCTTTGTACTTTTAAACTGGCCTGAATCGAGTCCTGAATCAGATCAGCCTCCACCTTTGGTATGCATGTGAGGGAGTTGGGTCTTGTACTAGATTTGTAAAAACATTCGTGGTGGTGTACCAGATGTACTCATGAAAGCACATAGTTCTCTCTTCTCAGGCAGACAGAAATAACCAGGAAAGTCGAACGAGTGGCATGTGCTTTGCCCCAGGCCATAAGGAGCTTATCATGTCTGTGGTGATTGCCAGTTACTATCATGCTGGTTCCCCAACTGGCACATACTGAGCATGAGCTGTGTATTAGAGACTGCACTTTGTCCTACAAGTTCTGGATCTCAGTTTGAATCTTGTTTTTATAGTTTCATGTAATTTCTTCTCCCCTCTTCATCCACATCCCAGTTCTTACTTTCAGTCCTTTTCTAAACAGAGACTGGTTTGTGGTGCAGAATAACCTTTTTGGTGTAGTGTGTCACTCACTTGCCACAGCTGCCCTCAACCAGGACTGAATTTTCCTGTTTGGTAAGGTATTTGGTTTTGCTAAGCACCCTCCCCCTTCATTCCTCCCCAGGGACAGCACAACAAGCTGCAGCTTGAGCATGGCTCGCAGGCTGTCACAAGGCTGTGCAGAGCAAATGGAGCAGCTGCTTACACACACCACCCTGGAAACAAGGGCAGTGTGCTCAAGCTGCAGTTGTTGAGTAGAACCCATGACTCCTTATGTATTCTCCAGAAGATTCTCCCATGTCATAGTGCTACTCCTTTGGTACCTGGAAGTCACTTTTTGGAAAGGCATTGGAAGCATAGGTGGTAAGTAAAGAAGAGGCT
This sequence comes from Orthonyx spaldingii, assembly GCA_013397795.1. Taxonomy (NCBI): domain Eukaryota; kingdom Metazoa; phylum Chordata; class Aves; order Passeriformes; family Orthonychidae; genus Orthonyx; species Orthonyx spaldingii. Next base: position 687,073 of record VZTJ01004278.1, read on the forward strand.
GAGGGCATCCGTATGGGCTGCCTTTAAGGTCACGTAGAAATGACACTGATGATAAGTGATGGCATGACCCTTCTGTGGCATGCTGAAATTCATTCCTAAGTCCTGTCTGTGCTGTGCAGCCACAGGCTTCATGAACTGAGAGAAAAGAGACAGAAGCATCCTCTCCCAGCACACCTGTGATGACAAAAGCAGACCTAAAATATGCTGTCTGCTCCTGATACCACTTCTTGGTTTTGGGCTGAACAGAGTGAAACAAGGAGAAGAGCATCAGCAGGCGGGTCAATGTGGTCCAGTCTGATGCTGCTTTTCCTCACAGACTTCTGTTTCATCAAGCAAAATAATTTCTGTGGAGAGGAAGAAGTTTGACTGTGACCTTCCCTTGCTGTGGAGAGGAGTAGAGATCCTGACAGACTTCCATCCACTGGAAAGTGGGATAATTGTGCTTTCTTCCATCTATCTGCACATGTTGTGGCAGCTGTCATCATTTGTATCTCTGCTTTCTGGCTGTTGACTGGGGTTCCTGTAGGTCACAGTAATGCAAACAATACTTGTCAGTAGAAACAAAGCCACTTGTCATTTGATCACATGTTTGCATTTATTCTCTAATAAAGTTTGAACTCTGCAGTATTAACATTGTCATGCTTACTAGCTTGAAATTAGTTTTAGAATATAAGTGAGCAGGAAAGCAAAACAGCCATGGTGCTTTCTGTCTTTCTGATCAGAGATCATGTCTGCTTTGTGAATGCTCTTGCTTGTCTTTTTCATTCTGAATAAAAAGCACAGTTTAGCCATGGAAACTCTTAACAGCCTGGTGTTAAATCTTTACTCTTCAGCATTAGATCAGATTTAAATTATCAAACACAACCTGTTTTTCAAACTGTAAAAATGTATTAGCTTCTAAATCAAAGCTTCAAAACTTCTCATTGAAAGTGTCAGAGGGCATTTCAAATGCTGAGAAGTACAAACTATTTTTACATAGTTAATTTGCATTTTCATGAGAGGCACTTCTGATATTAGATAAAATAAGATAAAAATAAGGTCTAAAATAAGATAAAAAACTCCTAGTTTATGCAATATAAGCCCCCTGGATACAGTGCTTTCTGAACAAGTTTAATTAGAAAAATGTGAGTGAGATATTCCAAGAGTATTTTCTGGGAAGAAAACAGCAGTTGCTCTTTCTTACTGTCCCAAACTGTCTTTGGAGGAATTGGGCAAGCTCTTTGTCTCAGAACAGTAACACCTGCATGAGTTGTTTTTCGATCCCAAATGAAGTAAAAACTTGGTAGTCTCACCCTCTTGTGACTACAGTCAAAGTAAGCCTCTTGCTCTTGGAAAAGCAGCAGGGTTTTTTATTACTTTTCCGCCCACTAGTTGCCATAAAAGGTTTCAATATAAAAACAGGGGAGAAGGGGAACGGGGAAAGCATAAATATGAGGAATAGTAAAAAACTCATAAAAAAATAAGTTATTGTTCACCAAAGGGTGTCCTTCAAGCTGGATATCAAAGCTGATTGATTTTCAAATTTATATTTAGCTTGCTATTATAGTCACCCTGAGGCAGAGCTTGAGACCTTATTACTTTTTCATAGTCCTTGCTTGATGCAGTGCCAATGTGACCTAGCTGACTTTTGCAGGAGGAAACTCATCTGCGTATATTTAATTCTCAAGGTAACATCTTCAAGTGATGTAACTTGCTATGTGGCTCAGAGCGCTGGCTGGGCACCATGCACCCAGCCTGTCCTGGTGGGGTGTCACCTCACTGTGTTTGGACAGGCTGGGCAGCCCAGGGAACTGTGACCTTGTCTTCCTCAAAGACCCAGGGAACTCACCAGCAACTGAGCAACAAGGAAATCTGACAGAAGGAGCCTCAGATCTTTGGAGCTCTCTGGACTTCAGGCAGTCCTTGGTGGTCTTTCTCAGCTACACTGTGGAAATCACACTGGTAAATAAAAGAATGGTTCAAACTGGGTTTGAGTTAATGAATTATTTGTTATTCAGCTGTGCTATGTTATCTACATGCTGGATGCTCAGCATGTGGCAAACACACCTTGTTTCAGCTTACAATAACCAGCATTGAAAATTGTATAAAATTTATTAAGTATTATCTTTACTCTATTTCTGTACCATAAAAATGTCCAGTTACTAGTACTCTAGTGGGCAATAAAGTTTTACCCTATTGGAATTTAATGGTGTGCCTGGGCTTTATATGCAGTAAAGAAGGACACAGAGTTTTGGTTTGTGTGGATCCAGTGGTACATATTTCAAAAAGGAGAAAGTGAGAATATGGAAAGCAGCTGAACAACATGGTGACTGCTGCTGGGCACAGTTAGGGATGCAGGAGCTTCATGTTCTTTATGATTTCAAAACAGAAAGCTGCAGAGATGCTACCTAACAAGTCTCAAAGAAACTTCATGGCCATGCAATTATCATAATTTGTGGATCGTCTGTAATAAGATGGGATATTTCTACAGTGCAAATGTAGCTGCAGCAACAGGACACTCGCAAGTGAATATAGGAATAAAATACCTAGACTGTTTATTCTTAAGGAAAATAATAAAATAGATGAAGTAATAAATGTTTTTAGGGTGGACAATAAAGATGATAGTTGAGGATGCCATGATGTGAATGAAGCATGAACAAAGATGTCTTTTAAAATAATGTGTTCCAAATTGTACATTTTCAAGTGAGCATACTGCAGTCTCTACTGAAGATTAATTTCACAGAGTATTTCCTTGAGTATGTACCTAGGCTGCTTCAGATTCTGTGTGAGATGCAAAGCTTGCAGTGTGTTCAACGTCCATAGAAGTGACTCCTGCGTCAGAGTTATTTAATGAATTGTATCTGTGGCAGCGCAGACGGGCAAATTAAAGCATATTTTGGACTGCTTGCTTCTCTTACGCGTTTGTGTAAAAGGTGGGGTTTTTTAATGCCTTAGGTTCTTAGGACTTGTCCTAGATAACCTTCATGCGAGTGAAAAGAATAAATGAAGTCCAGTGTGGTCACCAGCAAGCTGGTGCTATAACCCAGAGTTGATTCTCTGCCAAGTCTCTCAGCTGAGCGGTTGTGTATGTTAAGTGATTTTGTAGTAGCTGACAGACACGGTCCTAGAGACTTGACTTCTCTCCTTGGCTGAGCATATGCCCGCAGCCGGAAAAACCCATATCTCTGAAGTATCCAGAACTGATGTCTGTCCCTTAGGAACCTGGGAACTGGAGGATGTCAGACACTCCTTCCTCTCTGTATACCTTATTTTCTTCCACAAAAGTCCATCTTGCTGTAAAATTTGGCTATTTTTTCCCTATCCTCTGTGTCTTAACTTTCTGAGCCCACATTGTCCAGGGCATAACTCTGCACGTCTGGCCAGTTTTTTGGCTACTCCTAAAATATTATAGCAAGTGTGACAAAAGCACATAAAATCTTATGGAATTATAGTATTCTGTTCTTTTACCTACCTTGTCTTAAAAATAAGCTATTTCAATTTCAGACCAAAGCTATGTTAAACTACAAGGCTCTGTTTCAGTGTCATAGCACCTTCTTCACTACGTCATGCTAAAAGCATAGATTTTTTTTCTGTAGGAGTGCGTGAGAGCTAGAGTGCTCTCATCTTCTGTGGGTGATGTTCATAAAAGTTTTTCATCAAAGTACTCAGTACCTAAAAACCCCAACCACTTTCTGTCTGAGCAACATCATGGCAGGTCTATTTTTTTCTAGCTCTGTCTGAGGATGTAGTGAAAAATCTCATCTGGATGCTAGGTTTTTGTTTCGTTGAAATAGGAACAGATGAGAAATTCAAAAAGAAAGATCCCTGGGAAGAAAAAAGCACATACAGAAAGGAACTAAGTGACTAAAATAAATTTAGCATGTGTAATGTTAACAGATAATTTACTTCATCAGCTCAGTTTAGATTCTTTGCAGCTGCAGTTCTCTGGTAATGCATGTTTCATATGTCACAATCTTTTCTTTAATTCTTTTATTCAAATTTCTCTTACCATGTGTTACAGTTATAATAAACACCTGGAGCAAAGAACCTAAAGGTAAACCCAGGATCTTGTCCTCTTATTTTTGTTTCATCTTTCTTCTAAAAGTCACTGTATTTTCAGATTCTGTCACTGCCCTGTTGTCAAAAATATTGTCCGAAATTTGTTGTCAGAAGTACTGTTTGGTTTCAGGGAGTTACTCACTGTTCTCACTACAGATGTTATTTATTTTGGCATTATTGTCAACATACTCAGTTATTGTAACTTTAGACTACAGATTGTTGTTTTTCCCCTCCCTTTTTCTCCTGACAAACATCCACTAATTCCAGGCCCTCCTGTCTGGGGTAGTATTGCAGTTTCAAAACCATAGCCAAGGGTAAAGCTGCTCTTTCCCTTCCCACAGGACTCAGCTTCAGCTTCCCACATGGAACTGATTGAAAAAAATATGCCATAAAATGTATTTAGAGAAACCTCCAAGCTTTTGACCAAAAGAAATATGTGAAAAATATCTGCTTTTCACTGGAAAATGCAGATTCTACTGAAAATCAAAACAGTTGGTTGAAAACTTTAAGTCAGAAGTGTCCCAGGATCACCACTGTCCTGCTGGCAAGTGACATGCAATGTAGGAGATGTGATGTGTTCAGGGAGCTGTGTCAAAATAATGAGGCCTATGAATTGAAAATCCTATTAAGTGTTGTAGCAACATTCCCAAATACAGTACGCTAAATATTTTCAGCCACAGTATGTCAGAATCTGAGGGTGAAGAGTGAGATATGAAAGAGGGGAGAACAACAATTTAGAAAAAATACTGGGGTAGATGTGTAGATTTTCACCTGTAGGCTTTGAGGGAAACACATGCTCCCCAAACGAACACACTCACACAACCCCTATTTTCTGGCCATTTCTATTGCTGTATTACATGGTAGCTTTTCATAAGGAAGTTCAAATAAGGAAAACTTCTCTTCAGTCATTTCTTTGCTGTGTGATAACGGATCCCTTTCATAAATGTAAATATGAATGGCTTTTTTCTGACAAGGCTTTCATAACTGCCCTCCTTTATGTATTCTGAGGCTGTGTGAATGCACTCAAAAGCAGGTGATGCTACAAACTCCTCAGAAAGAGCACATATTGTATTTACGTAGCTTGAAATCTGATGGACTTTAAATGAAAATCCTTGCTATTATATTTATGAGTCAGAAAAGAACAGTTATGAAGAGCAAAACTAAAGACGTATTTAATCAGCAAAGGGAATTTTGCCAGTCCTCAGTGCTTTGAAGTAAGTTTAATGTGAAGATGGGTCTTTCTTTTCTTTGGTTGAGCATTTAATGGTTGGTCTGAGCATTTAACGTCTTGATGGATAGCCTCTGCAGTGTGAAAGTGCAAATGCAAAGCAAGAGTTCATTAAGTGCTGGAAGTCTTTGGCAGATTTTGGAAAGCCCCAATGTGCTGGAAATGGACTTCTACAGTCACATTCATATAATGAAGTTTTGCTTTCTTTCCTGCTCCATACAGCTTGAATAGACAGCTGAATTTTAACATGCAAGCATTGAAGAGGGAGCTTGAAGTTATCACTGATATATTTACTTCACCTTTTATATGTTTACCTGGCCTTTCTTATTGCAGATGCACCTTGACACAATAATCCAGTGACTATTGCCTCTTGCTGTAGAAAATCAGGGTCTGCAAGTGAAGATGGCTAGTTCTGTCTGATTCCATCTTGCTTAAAAATCCACAAAATAATCAAATAATCTAGTCTTTACAAATATTCAAGAAAGACTGAATCCTGTGGAATTAAAAGGAATGGGTAAGGATTTGTGAAGGTGCATTGATTCCCTGAGCAGCATGAGGAAAGCCAAATCTCAGATTTCCTGGTCTGACCACTGTAGAGGCATTCTTGCTGTATAGATTCACTCTTTCCTGACAGTTTTATCCAACTTGAATGTGGGAATTACTGCTTCTGTAGTGTGACCCCAGTCCTATGCCTTGATTTATAATTTAAAAAGAAACATGAGCATCTTTTATATGTTGTTTAAGAATCAGAAGTCTCTTTTTTTTTTTTTTTAATGAAACAAAACCCATATAGGCTGTAGCTGTAATCCCAGATGAACAAAAACATGTGACTATGAGTCCTGAACCTTTGGTGCTTTATGGGTGTAAACAAGACTTCAAACCGATGCCAACCTCTGGCTTTAAAACTTTGACTTCCATTGGAAAGAAAGAGTTTCTGATCTTCAGAACTATTGGGTTAAACTGTGAAATGACAGTCACAGTTACTTATTTGTACAAGTTTGCTGTGGGATGTACTGGGCCTGCGGCAATCAGCGTGGAGGCAGAAGGTATCTCACTGAGCTGCCTTTTGTCTCCTTGTACACAGAGCCCATAGTTATTTTATAGTTTATAAGAATGCTTTCCTTCCTTTCATATGATTTCTTTCATATCGTTACCCTCACACTGCCTTTTCCAAGCATCCAGAGGAACTGTAAGATTTTGGAGTGTTTCAAAAGATTTTTGAATGTATCTGTTATTCCAAGTTTAAATACAACTGCAAGAAGAGAGTGCTGCTGCATTTTTTTCCCTGCTCCAGAACAGGCTAAGAGGGCTGTGTTGAGCACAGCAAGAAAGTGAAGAGGAAACAAAGCCAGAAGACTGGAATACCCCAGTCTACTTTGATATCCCAGTGTATTCTGGGTTGTCAGTAGATCCTTTGCTTTTAAATTTATTGCTGATCCATGTATTATGAAGTGGAAGGGCAATACAGTGGTTTTGCAAAGTTTGCAGTCCCTGCCAAAATGCTGAGACACAATGGACCAAGGCCATGTCTTGTTGGAAGCATCTCCTGGATCATGGCAGAGGGAGGTGTAAAATAATCCTGTGTAGTCCAGATGGGTATCAAAGGCCCCCTTGCTCAGGCAAAGCAGGGAGGCTGATACAAAGGTTAAGGCATGAGAAATGCTGCAGCCTTTGTTAGATAATGTATTGGACATTCTTAATGGCTTGCTAATTCATGAAAAACTTTTTATTTCTTCCATTGTCATGTTGACCTGGGGGCCAGTGAGGGTTTATAATCTGAATCAAGCATGGACCACATGGTCCAGCCCATCTGATGGTTTGGGTAATTGATTGTGGAACTGCAGCTGGTAATAGAATTTCGATTTGCACTTATGAAACAGCTTCTATTCCAGTCTTGATCTCCAGGGAATGGATGCAAAATACCAGAAGAACAAGATGCAACTCTTCCTTGTGCATCATGTTTGGCAAATTAACTTTTGACTTTTTAGTGGCTTTGTAAAAATATGAGAGTCTTTGCCTCAGTTTCAGGTTATTAGGAAGGAGACATGTTTTTTGTTTCCCTTTGGACTGTTATGTCTGTGAGGTATGAAACAGCCTTGATGTATGCAGCAAAATAAATACTGAAAACCTGTTGTGTTCATATTTCTGCAATGTAATGACTAGCTTGTGAGGAAAGCTTGGCGATGGTGGTATGAAGAGATTAACTCTTTTGTGCTTATTTTCAGACTGGATATTTCCATCTGCCCCATGGGGATTACTTCATTGAGCCCATTAAAAAGCATCCACAGAAGGAGGGAACACCACATCCCCATATTATCTATGGTGCAAATAACCTTCAAAATGTTTTAAGGAGAAGACGAGCCATCCTGATGGAAAAGAAAGAAGCATGTGGACTGAATGGTACTAATTTTGCTGGATTTCTGCCTACTTGCTTTCTGAATCTTTTTAAGCAACTGTTTTCCAGTGGTGTGTGCCTTCCCTTCTGCCAAGCTTTTTAAAATTCTGTAAGAAAAGATTATGCAAAATGAGAGCATCTCAGTCAAAACACCACAGGAGCCACCCATCTGGGTTCCTTTCTGAAAAGTTAAATCCTCCTGATGTCTACTAGGATATGTTTTTCACACTATTGATCCTTTCTACCCCCAATTTTTCTCCAACCAGAACTGTTAAGTTAGTTTGAAACTTGAGTTCCTGAGGAGTTCTGGGATGACAAGATTTGCAGTCAGCATTATTTTTAATAAAATGTTCTCACTCCAAGCAAGTTCTGTCCTCAACATAACTCCTCTCTAATCCATGCTTTAAATTTAGGATTTCTAGATTGTCTGTGATTGTTATCAGAATATTTAAAGAGTTTTATTTAGTTATTCTGAAAGTGACGTACAGGGCATCAACAGCAAGAATATTTGTAGAAGTAAAAATAGCTTAAATAGGGGTGCAGTAATACTCAGGATCATGTCTTCTGGGAAAACAAACTAATATACTATGCTGGAAAGAAAGAGTGTATCTAGGGGGTAGTTAGCATCTCATAATTACAAAATTAGTTCCTTTATTCAGTAAAATAATTTCCTTGATCTATTTAATGCCAAAACTGTACAGATCTTGTATTGGTTCTCTGATATTTGAGGCCTTGAGTCTTAGTCTGCTCCAAACTTCAACCAGGTGTAGTATTGGTAGGGATGAATCAGTAATTACCTGCATGACCTAAGGCCTGAGTTATGTACAAATAGTGCTGCAGAATACACAGGAATGTGTTGCTGTCTTTCACAGGTCAGTGGTTTAAGAGAAGTTGGTTCCTTTCCAGGAATGGGAAATGAAAGGAGGAATGTAAGAATTTTTAATCCCCCATCATGACTGCTGCTGAAGTTTTGCTGCTGTGTGATATGAGTTGTTAAATTAAAGAAGCAAAGAACAACTTAACCCCACTGTATTTCTGGTTATAGACCTGCATTGCGCTTCTTGCTTACTGGCCCAAGGTAGTGCAAAATGGTAACAGGAGGAAATGAGAAAGCTGATGGGGGGAGTTACTCAATCTTCTGTGGTACTGAGAAGATAAAGATAAGGGGAAGCCATAAGAATTAATTTGAATGCAGTTCAGTTTTATTTTTCATCAAGTAAAAATCTACTTATTAGAAAATAACCCTGGATTTGAAAAACTAGGAATGCCTAAAGGTGATGTTTATCTTGGTGTGAATTTGAAATAGCTCCCTGAATTTTCATTCCTTCTGATGACTGCTGGGATAAACAAGAGAAATTAGTTTAGATTTGCCTATGAAGAACGTGGAAGTTGTTCTTGTCTACTGTCTTCTAGGGTTCTTTTATGGATGAAATAAGATCTGTATGCAGTAATTTTAAGTGTGGAGAGAACATAGGAAATCCTAGGGAACATGCTGTGTATTTGCTTTGTGTGGTCTGCTTATTTTCTTTCTACCTCTCACTTTTAGTCTCTTGTATCTTTCTTCAAAGTCATGTGGAATGAGACAGAAAAAGACTGGCTGTACCTGGACACTGCAAAAAAATGAGCATAACTTCCCCGCAATTTCATCACTTAGACTAGCTAAGTCTGCTCTAATAGGCTTTTCAGTTCAAACTCCCTGTCTGATGTTATTCATTCCAATGTGACAGAATTATTTCTGGTGATAGTATGTTCATGGTATTGCAGGCAAACAAAGGTAGTGCCTTAAAAAAATAATATACTGTAATTTATGTTTCTACTTTTAACTGAGCCAGTCAGCCTTTAGAGGAAATATCTGGTTTGGAACAAGCAGTAATCTTGACTGTCATAAAAGTTAAATAATCAGTCAGAAAAAGTTCATGGGAGTAAAACCATTTACTTCATGATATTTTTTCCCTTTATGTGACAGGATATAACAATCATTGATTCCTCAAAAGGCCGTAACATTTGTGTTGAGTGAAACATATCCTGGGTTGCATCCAGAGCCCCGTGGGCAGTAGGGGAGGGAGGGGATTCTGCCCCTCTGCTCTGGTGAAACCCACCTGGAACACTGCATCCAGCTCTGGGGTTCCAGCACAGGAGGGACAGGGACCTGCTGGAGTGAGTCCAGAGGAGCCTGAGATGGCTCAATGCTGGCAGAGTGCTGGCATCTGCTTTCCCAGTCCTTGATTGTTGTCTCATGTTCTTCTGTTTTCTGATGGAATTTTATTTTCAGTATTTCACTAGCTCCTATTAACTGAAGCAAGGTGCATTACCTAAATGCTTGTGTTATGCAGGAGGTGAGGGAGAAAAATGTGGTAATACAGGATTGTTGTTATAAGGTCATAATTGTCACTTGTTGCCACCAAAAGGTATCATATATGCTATCTCACTCAGAGATTGAATACATTTTAAAGTTCTTTGACAAGCCACTTTCCAAATAATAGGAATCAAAACTATAAGGAGGGAAAAGTTTTATTCATTGTGATTCAGCAGTCTTTCTGTTCAGTCACTGTGCCACTGGAAGAAATTAGTGTTTGCAACACCATACTTGCTTATTGTACTTGCTTTCCTGTAGATTTAAGGGTAATCTGTCATCTCTTCCATATGTACATTGAAAGTTTGCTTAACTACTCACCAGATTGAGCAGTCTCAGTCTGCATCCAGGCGTAGTTCAGCATTTCTAGCTAAGTACTGTCTTAGAGGAATATATTGTGTTCTTGCTCTGTATCTACAGCTTTCCTTATCAAACTATGTGTGACACTGTTGCACTTCTTGCACCTCTTTAACAATTGATAGGTAAACAAATGCCTTGGTAATGTTAATGTCAAATTGCTGCAGTATTGATTTGCAGAGCAATAGTACACTTTAAAGTTAAAATATCACATCTTTTGTAGAATAGCAAATTAATAATTGTTAACCATATTTTCACAGGTGAAGTAGAAAACCCAGAAAGCTAAGCTGTGTTTGGTAAAACACTTTGATGCAGGAGTTTGAAAATATGCTCAGAACACCTGTTCCATTAACGGAGTCATATTGGCAGAGATGTTCAGCTCTCAGTCTGGTTAGGGCCAGATTTCTCAGTCATACTGAACTCTCTGTGAACCTTCTAATAACAAACTACAATTACCTTATTATTTCTGGACAGATCACAGATTTCGAGTTCTTCTCAGAAGTGCTGGATTCATTCTGTGGGGCTGATGCACTGATACGGGCTCAGCGTTCAAAATTAGTTTCTCCAGAGTTGCATGTCCTTGATGAGCCTCCTGTCGTACATGACCCACTTTAACCAGGTGTCTGAGCTCGCTTTTTCTGCACTGTGAAACACTGTGTCCTTGAAGCTTGTCCACTCCTTTCTTGTGACTGTGTTCTTCACTCTTTGTGTCCCAGCAGCTGCTTGAACTTGGATACATTTTGTGTGCTTGGAGAGACAGCTTTGGATCAATTGTACTTCAAAGGCAATCATAATATTCCTCTAAGCATAGATTTTAGCTTCATGGTTAGTTGGGAACAAGGGGAACTGCATAACTTGGGAAGTTATTTTTTCTGTCCACTACTACTTCAGTTGACTTGTAAGCTCCCTCCTTTTTAAGGAGAAGTGGGGCCACATTTGCATTTATCCCACACCACGCACAATTGCTTGGGCTGCACAGATATTCTGTACCCCTGTGCTATTTTTGAACTGTCCTGAAGAAAACTGTGTGTAAATAACAGACCGGAGAGACACCATTCACTGAAAGATCATGTAGATTACACAGTTTCTTTTTTCTATAGAATGGATTTATCCTAAAGAAATAGACATCCGTCTTTATGCAAAAAAAAAAAGGTGGCCAGAATGTTGCTATACTAAAAGATATAGCAAATGTTTTTAGTTGCTGCCCACAAATACTGCACTTGTTTGAAGATTTTGTGTAACTATTTTCTTGCATGTCCAGGTTTCTCTATGAAAAAGCATAGGAGACAATATTGATTTTTTTTCCCCATGATCTCATTTCGAGTGACCACTTTTTTTTTGCAAATACTTGTAATTGTAAATTACAGCTTGTAAAAAGTTACAAAAAAAAAATTACAAAAACTTGTAATTGCACCTAAAGTTACTTCAGCAAACAACATGTAATCTGGTGTCTAGCTGAAAAAGAAAAGGTTATTCCTGTGCTCTGTAAGCAGCAATGTTGAGGTCTTTGTACACATAAATTAGACTGCTATGGAAAGTCTCTTCTAAGCTGTTCTAATCAGTGTCAAGAAACACTGTCCCAAAAATAATGTTTGTGCAAAATAAAATGTCCAAAGCTTTTATGTCCTTTATTAATCTTTCTTGTACAAAATGTCTTGGTCTAATTAATTTTACTCAGCTGTGGAACAGCATTTGAGTTGAAGCTGCAGAGAGAGATATTTTTATATTTGAAATACTTTTTAAACACAGTTAAAACACAGTTTTAACTCCCATTCTGCCTAAGTTGAAATTAGCAGCAAATTTCTTGCCTGCCCAGACTTTAAAACAAGCTGAATCAAGTTCCTTCCTCTCTGATCTGCACTGTTTTCGGTTGAGCCCCCAGTCTGGGTTCCCTTCAGCTCTGTGGAGGTTTGGATTTGAATCAAACTCTTCTTTCAAATACTGCAGTTTTAACAAGGGATCATTCCTGTCATTTTCTGTATTATTTGCCTGACATTATTTGCCTGACATTCTCCAGATAAAATACTCACTGAACCACTCTCTGCTTTATGGCATTTTCTTTTCAGCGTCCAAGTTGCATCCGTTACCCAGGGTGAGGTGCTTCTGTCAGTCAGGTCTTCCTCAGAGTAAGTGGAGGATATTGAGAGAGTTGAAATTTTGTCTGTCAGGGAGGTCACAGGAAAGAAGGGCAGTAAAAGAAGGGAGTTTCCTGCAAAGCCTGAACTGGTAACATTGACAGGCAGCTGAAAGTTGTCCAAGCAGAGATAACCTTTATATTGGGGAATGGATTACTAAACAACCCCTTCCTCAGCTGAGGGGTATAACTTGGTTTTATCCATCATTCTCCATTTTTTTGGATATTTTTCTCTGCATAAGCTATAATTAGTCATACTGTTTTATGATGAATGTGAACTGGATGTTTCTTTCAGGCATACCTGCATTTTTCCCTCTTTCTGGTCCAATGCATTTACAGACCTTTATCATCTTAAAGCTTCCAGGAGAGAATGGGAGCCAGGGACTTTTTGCAAATGAAAACGGAAGTTGTCATTTAGAAAAAAAAAGAAGCTCAATCTGCTGGAAGGGCTTTGTTTGATTCTCTTTCCATGGGAATACAAATTTTAAAGTTCGAACACAGTTCTAAGCAAACACTTTCAAACTTCTTGGCATTTTAGTGTGGGAGCCCCAGTTGCTCCTGTCTGTGAAGGAGTCTGTCATACTTTTCTGTAGGCAGTGAACAGAGGGAATTCAGTTAATTAAAGCTGGTGTTACAGTTGAACCTCCACTCTATGCATGACAGAAATGGAAATAAATTAATGGGCTTGTGACATCCAACAGGTTATAGTGCCTCTGACAATCAGTCTCTAATAGGAAACTGGAATCAAAAGAAAAAGTCATCCTCAAAACTCTGGCTAAAACTGGAAACATCCTTTAGCCCTGCAGTGGTATTCATGAAGAGCTGAGTGTGACACAGGTCACCTAAAGCTGGTGTTATCCCAACAAGATTGCTCATGCAAGATGCCTGATGGCAGAAGTTATTAACCTCTCACCTCAGAGACACTGTTGGCTGCCTCCCCTGAGATTATGTGATTTATGCTGTTCCTCCCCTTGCTGCTTCCAGCAATTTACAGTTACCTCTGTCAGCTCTCCCCAGTTGCAGGACCGAGTCTGTCCTAGCTCTGCTGCTTCAGTGGCTGTTGTCTGTGTACAGGTTCCTCTTCAGTGGCTCAGTCAGGCAAAATGAAATCTTGTGTGCTGAGTTGGAGCAGGAGAACCTCAACAGTCATCTCTCAAAATGTCATGAAGCTGGAAAATGTTATCAGGACTTGCTTCTACGGACAGAAAATGCTAAAAGCAGTATGTGTCTAAGAATTTCAAGATGTCATATTGACATAATTCATTTTGGTGACTGACCAACCCCTTCCCAGGCCCAGGCTCAGGGGAGAAGTTCTCGTCTGTAAGAACTGTGCTTTCAGTGCTGATGTTTGCAGCAGAAGCACAGCAGGGTTGGGGCTGTGCCTTTGAAGGCTGTATTGCTTAGTAATGTCATCTGATATACAAGACATTTGGCTGCAGCTAGGGACAAGGAGGCCCCTCAAAATGCTAGCATGTGCTTTTTCCTTTCAGCACACTAGTGGGATTGGTGTATTTTAAATGCAGTGGAGAATTGGAATGGAAAAAACAACAGCTGGTCCAGAGAAAGACCAAATAAACTCTCTTGTGTAAGCCCAGAGATAAGAAGGTTATAACATATACAGTGTTAATGATATCATATCAAAACTTGAAAGAATAGCATTTTATTTCAAGATTAATTCCAGACTGCCTTTCTCTTCCTTAGTAATCTAAACTGAAACCAAACTAATTAAAAGTCATTGTTTAACTACCACTTCAAAGACTATTCTGTTAGTAGCAATTTCTCTTTCACATCACAGACATTATACATTAATTTAGTTGGGGTACTTTATGCTTCTTAAACTGTGTTTTAAACATTTAAAACTGAGATGTCAAGTTTCAGGAATGATGAGTGAACTAGTTGCTACTTTTCATCTATAACAAACTTCGGTGCAGGGAATGTTTACTTGATGAGGTACTTCCATGAGAACATGGCCTCTGTGTCTGCAGCATACCTTGAACGTGAAGGTCTTCAGACAGGGGCAAGAGGATTGAGAGATGGAGAAAATGAAGCACAGAATTTCACTAACTTGACACCTGTCAGTCAGTGCTATAGCCTTCCCCATCTTCCTTTGAAATTTCATCTCACATGATGGTGCCAAAAAAACTGAACAGTCTACAGTATTTTATGGAAATGTGAATTTGTTTTGGGTGTTTCTAAGGACAGTTGATGAGGCAAGGAATAGGATCCAGCCATTCTCTCCAGCCTTCACCCTTATTTATACATAGTGGCTCATGCGCATCGTGCTCCTCACAGTCCTTTCATAATGAAAATAAGTCATGATAGCTTTGAGTGATGTCTAGAAAAAATGCTGTTTTCTTCATAATTTCAGAAAAAGCAAGGGAAAAAAGCAGTTGAAATTTAAGTCCTGTAAATGTAACATTAGAAGTCAAATATAAGGGCTTGTGCAGTCCGTTAGAATAGCTAATTAGTTCCATTATAAAATAAAAGGCATTACCTATTTGTTTGCTCTGTTAGTTAAGGTAAATAATTTCTGAATATTGCAATCTCTTGGCATCTTCAGACTGATTTGTCATTTTTAAGGTTTTTACATAGTAAAACTCAGTGGTAGCAAGTGAAATGGTTAGAGATGCTTTTCTTGTATCTATTGATTATAATGCCAGGAAATTCTCATTGCCAGTACTCAGTGAAATAATCCCATGTATATTTTGCTGGAAGCTTTGTTAATTTATATAAGAAAGTGCATCCTCATACATTTTTGCTGAAATATTTGGGATCTGAGGTCAGATTATGTCTTAAAGAGTAAATTCTGCAAGTACAAAGACAAAGTTCTGTCTGTAACAATTTTTAAAAAAACCTTAATTTTATCTGCTTTATGCTTAGACTTGAAATCATCTGTTTCTATCTAGTGCTTCATAACTGGACTACAATGTTACAACTGGAGAACTCTCTTAAATCCATGTATTTCAAACTGAATTCTTGACTTATTTTCACATCTGAGGGAGTTAGAGTAGACAAATCTGTCTTCTTGAAATTTACCCAATATTTTTGTGGTGGCAGTTCGAAAAAATAAGGAGATAACAGTGGGGATACAGTTTCAACTAGGCTCCCCAATTCCTTTGCATATGCATGTTCAGTAGCGTCTCTGCTGATATCTTGAAAGAGATTGTTTGAAGTATGTCACAGTCAAAACAGTACTTTTTGAAGGCTGAACTAGAAGCTATTATTTCTTATAAATGTGAGCATATTTGAGTAACAGAATGATAAAATACCCAGGAAATACTAATCCAATGTGTAGCAGGAACCTGACATTGTAAACATATAGAATAGCTGCCAAATCAGGCAGTTTATATGGTGTACATAAAGAGATCATCCTTAACTTTGCCTGAGGAATTTTATTTAAAAGATGCGTGTGGTGTTCTCTACAATATATATTCTGGTTCACTATATTACTTTTTATATGTAAGGTAAATGCTGAGCTGGCATTTATTCTCATAGTGTAAAACTGTAGATATTCATGTTCACCACTATTCCCACAGAATGAGATCATGTTTGTGCGTACATTAAATTTCCTCAGTCTCTTGCTCAGAGTGGCCGGATCCTGACTGCCTAGAGGAATGGCTGGGCTTTGCCCACTCCTGTGCCATGAACATTGACATGGGCACAGCAGGTCTCACAGGCACAACTGTCTGCTCACTGGTTTTGACTCTTAGAGCTGCTTGGAGATTCCTAGGGGATGAGCTGAACAGCACTTTCCGAGCTGTCTTTGACCCAGAATGAGTCCGAGCACAGTGGAGGCATCAGGGCAGAGAGTGCTGACATCTGAAAGAGAGTTGGCCTGAAAATGATGTGAGGAGTTCAAATGCCTGACCTCACTCTTAGGAGTTACAGCTGAGCTGGAACCTTGCCGTGAGGGAAGTTGTTGGTGTTTTGGGAAGGGAGGAGGTGCAGTTAGGGAAGGAGGCATAGAAGAATGCTGTAAGATCAGGACGAGGAGCAGTACAGCAAAGGGATGATGTGAAATAGCTGTAGTTCATCAGCCGTACCTTTCAGAGATAGTTTCAAACCAAACTGCTGAGTTTTTTGTGACGGTGAAGCTATGAGCTGGAGCAGAGTCTCAGCCTGCAGGGAGGCTGCATCCTCTTCTGGGACCACTCAGCAGCCTGGGTAATTACAGGAGTGGTAGCATCTCCCGGAGGTGCTGTGCTGCCTGTGTGTGTTTGCCTCTGGCTTCATTCCTATCCCTCCTGGAGAGGAGGCAGGAGCAGCTGCTCCCAGCTGGTTCTGTACTGATCATTTGCAAGCACACAGAGATGCAAGTGGCTGATTTTGCTTTATTAACTTGAAATTATGAGCCAATGAGGAGTTCCTGTGGTGCACAAGTTGGGTCTTGGGGATCTAGAGGAGACCCTTAAATCCACTTGACATTTGTGATTCTGCATAGAGGAGCATGAGCAGGCAAAACACTGCTGGGCATATGTTAAGATCCGATTTGTGAGAGATGCCTCTGCCCAAATTAAGGTGGAAACAAGACCATGTGCTGAAGTTAACAATATGGATTTTATTTAACAATGAATGTGAGGTAGAGAAATAGAGAGAAGGAGGAGGCGGGGGGAGGGTGAGATCAAGCAGAAGATAGTCACCACCTATGGATCAAGCACCATCCCGTTGGTCCTTCTTCACTGTTGGCATCCTGGAGTACCACCTTCATACAGCCCAAGTCCCAGGGAGCCACGGGACGGTCACAGATGGTGTTCCCATAACTCGGGGTGATACATGTATGAGCAGGTGCTTCCTTTTCCACAGGAGGAATTTTTGTCCAGATGTGCTAACCGGATCCTACCACCAGGCATGGAACAGCACCTTCCTGATGCAAATTCCTCCCTTCTGTGCTTAACTCAAGTTCTCACTGTGGTGGTTTATCTTATGGCAAGTGTTTGAGACAAGCACCTGTGCTTCTTAAGCCCTTAAAACAGACTGGTTTTGTCATGATGAGGATATTACAGGGAGCATTTTGTGAATGGTATCTGTGTGAAGAGAGACCTTCCTCAGTTATTGCAAGGCTGAGAAAACCAGTATGGGCACCTTGGGTGTATGGAGCAGCAGCCTGTCCTCTCCACGGAGGTGCAGTGACGTATTGATGTGTTTGTAGAGGGCTGTACTATGATTCTGTGAGCTAGACAAGAAAGCAAGTGGGAACAGAAGCCTCTTGTTTTTCTGCATGGGGCAACCCAAAAGCTCCCCTTCAGCTCTCCAACAGTTTATCCTTGGTCAAATCACAGGAAACCTGGCTGAAGATGGACCAGTGTGGAAGAAAGCACATTACAATCTGGAGGAGAGAATTGTGCTGACATACCTGCCTGCTTTGCTGTACTTCAGCTTCTGGTTCTGTTGGGAACAGAACAAATGGTTCTTCATTTTAGTACTTTGATAGGTATCAGCGGACTTCAGAGTCTGATAAAAGTGGAGCTGCCAATTTGTGAAGTAAAATATTTTCACAAGGAAATGCACAAGTTTACTTAGAGTCCATGAATCAGGTGTGATTATTCTCAGTTATTCTTTCATGAGGAGAAGACTGCTAGTGTTTACCGGGCTTAGATTCAGTTGGTCTTGTGAACTTTCCTATGTAAGCATGAATACTATAAGATGCCCAAGTTGCTTTTGTGCAAGAGGACTGACTCTCCCCAGTCCCTGTGGCACAGCACCCAGCCTGCTGCTGTGTGCACATACTTAACACAGCCAGGAGGTGGAGGCCCCTTTGAGCTGCCTCTAGTCCCTTTAGAGGTTGGTTGCAATCTTCACAGCATGAAAACCGCATTCTCTCTTGTCCAAACGACCTGCAAAGAGGAAACCTTCAATCTAAAGCATTCAAAGTGCTCAAATCCTTGGAATTACAGTCCTTAGTAGTCCTTTCCTGTCCTTTGCTTCTTTGGGCATAGTTGTTTTTTTTTTTTCTAGCACCTTTCCTTACAATGATAATCTGTCCACCATTCCTACAGTCTTGCCAGCTCTTGGAGCTTGTCATTAGGGCAGCCTGCAATGAGTGCTTTTGTGAAAATCACTTATATGGCTTTAAAGAACTAGTGGGCTCTCCAGAGACCTGTGCTGCCAGTTTCTGAATCCTACTGGTTCATAACTCTCTGCCTGTCCAAGAAGCTCCATAATACATATACCCTTTGAACATTTCAACACTTCATTTTACTGCTGAGTTCTGTAGTGCCAGCACAAACTTACCTGCAGCATGTGAGCTTAGGTAATAGAGTCATGGAATCATTTTGGTCGAAAAAGCCCTCTGAGATCATTGAGTCCACCTGTTATCCCATCTCTGCCAAGTCCACCAGTGAACCATGTCCCTAAGTGCCACATCTACATATCTTTTAAATACCTCTAGGGATTCTGACTCCACCACTGCCCTGGGAAGCCTCTTCCAGTGCATGGCACCCTTTTTGGAGNCAGTCCTTAGTAGTCCTTTCCTGTCCTTTGCTTCTTTGGGCATAGTTGTTTTTTTTTTTCCTAGCACCTTTCCTTACAATGATAATCTGTCCACCATTCCTACAGTCTTGCCAGCTCTTGGAGCTTGTCATTAGGGCAGCCTGCAATGAGTGCTTTTGTGAAAATCACTTATATGGCTTTAAAGAACTAGTGGGCTCTCCAGAGACCTGTGCTGCCAGTTTCTGAATCCTACTGGTTCATAACTCTCTGCCTGTCCAAGAAGCTCCATAATACATATACCCTTTGAACATTTCAACACTTCATTTTACTGCTGAGTTCTGTAGTGCCAGCACAAACTTACCTGCAGCATGTGAGCTTAGGTAATAGAGTCATGGAATCATTTTGGTCGAAAAAGCCCTCTGAGATCATTGAGTCCACCTGTTATCCCATCTCTGCCAAGTCCACCAGTGAACCATGTCCCTAAGTGCCACATCTACATATCTTTTAAATACCTCTAGGGATTCTGACTCCACCACTGCCCTGGGAAGCCTCTTCCAGTGCATGGCACCCTTTTTGGAGAACTTGTCCTTAGTACCCAACCTGAACCTCTGCTGGCTCAGCTTGGGGCCATTTCCTCTCCTGTCCCCATTTACGTGGGAGGAGAGACCACCTCCCATCTGGCAACACCCTCCTGTCAGCGAGTTGTAGAGAGTGATAAGGTCCACCCTGAGCCTCATTTGCTGCAGGATAAACACCCCCAGCTCCCTCAGCTGCTCCTCACAGCACTTGTGCTCCAGACCCTCCCCCAGCTCTGTTGACCTTCTCTGGACGCGCTCCAGCACCTCAGCATCTTTGCTGTAATGAATAAGACATTGTAGCCTTTTAGCCTTGTTCTTGGTCCTGACTGCAGCAGGTTGTGACCTCTGATTGCTGGCATGTAACCATTTTGTTTTTTCTTCATTATTATGTGAATTAAATTTATGGAACAGAAAATTTTAGAATAAAAATACAGACCAGAAATTTTTGGAGTCAGATTCAAGAGCTTCTGGATACTATTTGGAAAACCAAACTGAAAAATCAGATGAACCCTGACAATGCAGAGAGAACTACTTCAAGATGTCACTCTAAGGTTCTTTGCATAAATTTTGTGTGAATTAATTTTCAGAGAGACATAAAAAGAGAAAGTTTATTAATAAAGTCCATATGTTTTACTTCTCGTTTTCATCATACTGGTACCCCAAAACAGCATTTCTCTGTTACTTTTAGGTTAGGAGTTCTTTAATTATTTAGTAAGGGACTGTACCAGTTTGAAAACAAACAAGTGGGAGACTGCAAGTCAGAATTATAATTTAATAGGAAAATTAAAGTAAATGCAATAATACAAGAAAAAAACTGACAGAGTTGGGATACAACCTGACACCCGGTTAGTCAGGGTGGTGGTAGTAGTCCAAGTAAAGTGGTTCTGTTAAAGTGGTGATCCTGTAGAAGGGTCTGGTCTCCACCTGAAGGTCCAGTGGTAGCCCCTGTCCTCTGGGAATCCAGTAGGCAGGGCTGGCTGGTGCAGTTCCAAAGCCCAGGTTATATTCCACTGGGAAGGCTTGGCTCCTCCCCCCTGGGCGGAACATCTCACAATGGGGTGAGGTAATTCCAGTGAGGTAATTCCAGTGAGGTAATTCCATGAGTCATGTGGTGGTTTCTTGATGGCCCATTAACAGAGATAACAGCCAGAGGGAGTTATCAGGGATGAGTCATGGCAGGAGATAACAAACAGTGCCCCACCTGTTTTAACAGCTTGTGGAGATGGTAATAGAATATATTTTATAGTTCAGCCTAGGACAGAGACATTATTACATAGGCATAATTTATTGGGAATTTGTAATCTGCAAATTTGTGTCACGTATTCTGTTTTAGAAGATACTTGTTTTTCATTAAATTTTAATAGAATTGTGCTGCAAGTTAAATTGTATTCAGATGCCATTTTACCAAAAGCTAGGTTAATGCATAGAAATTTCACCTTATTCTTCTAATACATTTCATTAATGTTTTCACCAAAATGAGAGGCACCAGACACTGAAGTTGCCAAGTGAATGAGCATGGATAGTTCAAAACTTACATTGAGTAACGTAGTCCTAGGAAACCATCTGACACAGCTGTATTTTTCAATTGTCCCTTATTGACTTGGGTTTAATTCCTGGGTAAAAAAATAAGAACATTTAGGCAGAAGGTCAGTCATTGATGCACAACACTGGCAACTCCCACGGTGGCATATATCTCCCATGACATTGTTCTCTGTGTACCTCTGAATGCTCAGCACATCCATCATTCCATCTTTACAGCCTGAGTGGTAATGAGCAGCAGAGACACTCAGCAGCAGTGTGTGATTAAGTGCATCAGTCAGGACAGGTCCAATTTTAGCTTCGTTTTGCTTCAGAGTGGTGTGACTTCACTGTTTGATATGCCATGTTTTTGACAGCAGGAATGTCAAAGTTAAACAAACCTTGCTGAGTTGTAAGCTTTCTTTCTCTGTGCTTGTTTTTGCTGGGACTTGGGGGTTGTCAGCATGGGCTTGTACGTGATTAAGTAGTTGTAATAGTTTCCTGTGTGAACACTTCTTCACACTTGGAAAGCATTTGTGTGACTTAGCCTGTTTTAGAAATTCTTGTAAAAAGAGCTGGTTTGGTTATCTGTTCAGTTTTAAATTCACACATGCACTTTCTTTTTTTACAACAGTTCTCCCGTTATAGCATGTGAGTCCTTACTGTCACATTGTCATCATCCAGACTTAGTTTTGTCTGTTGAAAAGCAGATCCTGTGTGTACAAAACTACTGTGTTTGTTTCAGGAGAGGTAGTTAGAACAAGGGAAGAGGATTACTTACTGCATTTGTTTTGCAAACAATTAATAAGTTCTTGCAGTAGATCAGCTATCAAAATTCCTCACTTTCTTATGAGTGAAAGAGGAGAGTATCACCTGTACAGTGTCACCGTTTATTGACCTCTTGAATAACTCACTCCTAAATTGTATCATTTTGTTAATACTTAAACTAAAGACATGTCTTAGAAGTGAAGGTTTTTGGAAGAATCATAATGTAGCAAGTTATGAACAGTGTGGAATTTATTCATCTAGCATCCCTAGCATCATTCACACCTCCTGTCTGGGGTTGTAGTATTTTGACTGTGAACAGTATAGAGTCGCAAAAATGATAGAGCTCTTGCGCAAAGAGAAGGGAGCTGAGAATAGAAAGTGAAGAGTCAAATCAATGCTTCTATATTTTGTGTGACAGTCTTCAGTTGTAGGGTGCATTCTCCTCTTTCCAGACATTTTCACCTTGCTTCTGCAAAGTCCTGTGTACCTTCAAAGATGCTGAAAGTTGGTTATATGTAGTTAACACCTTGAGGTCCCCTTGTGTTGCACTGTATGCTGCACTCTTCCTTGAGCAACACCAGCAGGAAACAAAAGTGGGAAAAGCCTTTTTTGTGGAAATCTCAGATAATACCTTTGAGTGAGGTGAATCATGTTTGCTCTTTAAGGACGTTTGGAGTGCTGGAAGGCAAGCAGAAATTAACTGCATAACAATCAAGCATGATTAAACTCATTTTGAATGGATGAGTTGTTCAAAGTGAAGAACTTACATGGGTTTTATTATAAGTGAGACCACTGAGCGTTGAAGATTAGAAAGCTCTTTCTTACAAAGGACTGGCAAAGAATGTTATCACCTGATGAAAAAGGAAATTGATTTGTTAGAGAGTATAGCTTTTCTTTCATATACAGAAACCATGCAGCTCTAAACTGTCCTGAAGAAGTTTGTACAATACTGATTTTTTCATATGTAGTTGAATCTTACAGATAACTTTAAATCTTTCCTTGTAGCTGGAAGTTAAGATTCTTTTATGTTGTTGTTAGTCAAGTAGGATTTGGAGGGTAGTTTCAGGGGACATTTTTATTTTCACTAAAAACAATTTGGAATTTGATCTTAACCAACCATTGTGCTGAAGTTTATCAGCCATTTCTATCTCGAAGCTGATGAAATGTTGTCATCTACACCATTTCTTCTGGTTACACAGTCAAATGTCTGGATATCATATATCCATGTTGGGACATGGTATGTTACTTGTTGGGCTGAATCAGTTTTTTTAAATAAAAGCTTCACAGCTGCAAAATTATCTCCTACAACAGCTAGAAACTTCTGAGTATTGCTGCTTTAATTTTATGCAGTTTGTTGCCTGAATCTCTTACCAGCTTTCTGTTTGTTTAGTCTTAGACTGTCCTGGCTACACTCTCAGTCCTACATTCCTTTTCTATTCCTAAGGACTCCAGCACCATACCTACCTGTGTTACACCTCCTCCTCAAAAACCCATGGAAACTGTCAGGGTATGAGTACCCCCTTTCTCTCTTCTGTTTCTTATGGAATGTGCTGTGCTCAGCAGTTATGATGGAAGAGAAGCTTTCCTCAGGTAGAACTGTATGTTATTAGACCATTCCTCACTTCTTGGATAGTCCTGAACTGGTGGGCTCCCAGTGAAGACTGCCATGCTTAGACACCAGGGTGCCTGGGATTTCCCAGTAAATCTGAAATCACTTGTAACACTTTACTCATTGAAGGAAAAAGCAAGGTAAGGTTGTTTTAACTTCAAAATTAGATGGTTAAAAGAGGCAGTCAAAATCTGGAGAGACATAAAGCAGAAGTAGAACTATACTTTGTAGCTGCCTGTATTTTAGTGTGGCTCCAAGAGGTTATCCCTCTCTGCTTCATCTAAGGAAAAAGGCTGCCAGGAGACTTCACACAGTGGGGATCCAGTCCTTAGATGTCACCTGTTCAGGTGACATACCTTGTACAGGTAGTTGTCAACCACTGAGGAGAGACCTTTTCTGCAGAATCCTCTGGCTATCTGGCATTAATTTTCACCTCTTCCGAGATTTTCCTACATTACAGAGCCTCATGCTTAATCAGGACTCCAAACTTTTTCCTGAGGGTTGTTCACCACTGTAGTCTCTATGACTTTAAACATTTTTACCTCCAGTGCTATCAGCTGCCCAGACAATTAGCAATACTTTTTGCTAGCTGTAAACAGAAAACCTGACAGCTGGTCTGAGGTTTTATTTGACCATAAACAAACCACTTAACCATCAGTCTGAACAGAGTTTTTTGTTCAGATAGCTGTGGGGAAGGTTTTTCTCAGCACAAAACCCTTAAAAATGTAGATAATGAGAACTGTGCTTCATAGAAATAAGAATGCTGAAAACTGTGCAAATGTACAAGGGAGGTTAATGAATGCAGCTCATAAATAGCGCCTCATTGAGGAGACAATTGCTGTAACTGAACAAAGATTGAGGGAGACAGCTGGAGTGGTGCTGCAATGTGGGTTAGTGGGGTTAGGGTGGAGGTTATAGCAGTGATAGCTCATTGCTGCCGTGTACAGCACACCTGTGCACGGTGGTTCCATTCTAAATGTGGCCAGTGTTATTTTGTTTATTAATGTGCCCAAAATCAATTTTACACATTATATGTTATCAGGGTCTAGGCATCTTTCAGGCTGACCTCAGAGAACCCATTTCTAAAGACCTGAATGTATAAACCAAGATACTTACTGTCTTTTACACTGAGAGAAATACACATCCAGTGGTGCCACATTTTGTTAGGTGCCGTGATTATTCTGTCTGTGCTTGGGTCTAAAGGGCAAACAGCTCATTCATGAAAAAGGTACAGCTGGTGTGAGCACAAGATTTGGGATCCAGTTGCCAGGTTATCCATTCTTCAAGGCCAGAGTGTCTGGGTAACTGCTCCTCAGCACTGGGTACTGCTGGAGGTGGAGGTAATGCCGAATAACTGTCCCTTGCCACACAGTCATGGAGATGATGCTGGAAAGGCTGTAAGCACTTGGAGCTGTCTTTCTGGCCTGCAGATGTGCCCCGTCTGGAATTAGGACATCCTCTTTCATGAGTGAGATGCCAAGGGACTGCTGCAATATGTGTAACACAAATAGGTGCTTCTGATCCTTTGTAGGACTTGGGAAATCCCAGCACTGTAGAAGCGTTTCTCAGGATTATGGGTTGGAAAAATGCCAGCAGCTGCTGTCAAACTAGCATCTCATTTGCTTTTCAGGCCTAGCGGTATTTGCTTCACTGGTAACATGGACAGCTGGCATTCAAAGCTAGAGTGAGTGGAGAGGAATTAGCCCCACTCAGGACAGTGCAAGGTTGCTAGCAACCCTACAGAGCAAAGACTTCTTCCCCAAAAGCTTTAGATGCACAGATCCCAAAATTACAATGGAAGCAGTAAGTGTCTGGCTTGTCATCAGGCAGGATACGCAGGCGAGGATCCCGTGGCTGTCCTGCTGGTGTTTAGATGACACCTGCTGGTCAAGTGTCCCCACTCATCAAGGATGTTTTCCACGCACAGAACAAGGCCTTCTGGAATGTGCCACAGCACTGGGTTTAATGTGCCATCCTGATGAGAAAATGAGCTGCCTGTGAAGAAAGCACATCCCTTATCTTAAACTGTTGGCTGGTGTCATTAGAGGGGTTAGAGCCAAACCACAGGAGAGAAACTCCTTGAAAATGGCATCCCCAATTAAATTTTTTTAAGCTTGGCTCTGTCTCACAATGTAATTCCTGGTGTTTGAGTAGTGGTGATTTTCTGATGCATGTTTAATTGATCTGCTGGAGATTTAGAACTTTACTGAATAGGGCCCTCAGCAGTCTGGTGTCACTTTGGAGTTGGCCCTGCAGTGGGTCAGGCAGGTGGCTGCCAGAAGAGTCACTTCCACCTAATATCATCCTGCAAGTGTTACAGCCATACAGTTCAAGCTTGAAAATATGTTCAAGACAGCATTGCTCTTTACTCTTCCAGATACCCACAGCTTTTTCAAACAGCAGCAGCATCGGAGGGAGCGATGGGAACAAAATCATGCAGCTGTCAGAAGGGTTTCTCGGCGCTCTGTCAGCAAGGAGCGATGGGTGGAGACACTTGTGGTTGCGGACAGTAAAATGGTTGAATATCATGGAAGTGACCATGTGGAGTCATATATCCTCACCATAATGAATATGGTATGTACAATATCTTGAGGATTTGAGATGGCTGAATGAAGCAAGTCTGAATTGGATTATTCTACTGATCTTCTAACAGGTCTGCAACATTGTTCACAGAGAAAAATGTAGTATCATTCATATATATTAATTGAAAGCCTGTACTTGAAAGTGTTTTTTACCTTGTATTTTGTATAGGCACAATTTTTCTCTGGATTTATGCAAAAGAAGTCTCACAGCTATAAGTGCTAGCATTAGCTTTCTTTCAGCTGAAATTCTCTGTCTCCCCTGTAGCTCAGTGGTGATTTCAGATTGTTGGCTATAGCAGGGAGAAATTTTACAGGTTTTAAGCATAGGAATTCTTTCACGTATTTGTAGATGAGAAAGACACACAGGAGCCTGCTGGAAATGGTAGTAACTTTGCAAAAGCTAAAATATCAGCTTGTTACTGTTTTGGTCACAAATTCAAACAGCAATATATGAGCTATTATGAAGCAAGTTAACTGTCCCAGTTGAAGTCAATACAACTGTTTTTCCAGGTAAGTATCCTTCCTGGAGTACAAAGTTCACATTGGAATAAGGAAACGTTGAACTTCAAATGCTTTCCTGTGTGGCAAGTTTCAAAATACAAGGTGTTCTGGGAAAATCCATAGCATCTGCCTATCAATATGTCTTCTGTTATTAATACCTGTATCAATATTATGTGTATCATGGTAGATATCGAGCTTGAGAGTTTCTTGAGGATGTGTTCTATGTGGTTATCGTGGAAATGTACAATATATGTGAAGTTAATCAGAGTGTAATTCTAGCCATGGTGACTGGTCTGCCCCATGTTTTTATACACTATATTCCCAGCTGTGCCCCAAGCACTCTGACCTGCTGCTGAGGCAATGAGCCTGAGTAAACAAGTACAAAGGTTGTTCGAGCATGTGAGGTTTTGTCTACACAGGGAAAAATGCTTGGAATAAAACCCAGTCATTATCAGATTCAGGAACAAACAAGACTCAACCTTTTCTCTGCAGTCCAACTTTAGACATTAAGGTTACTTAAAATGTTTCACTTTTCAGTAGAGTACCTTGAAAAAGATCCAGACCCAAATCAGACCTCTGTAAACACAATTTTCACTTCATTTTGGAGTTTTCTCCTTTAGTGGTCTTCTCCATTACAGTTTTGACCCAAAGGCAATCTATTTTGTTCATTCGTATTTCCTGTGATAGATGGCATAGGTCAGATATATAGATAGGTTGTGAGTATCTTCTGTTCTGATTCCTTTTTCTCCTGCGTAATTCAACATTGTGATGATGTTTATGACAATTGGGTCACATTTTTGCAGAGTTCAGTTCTTGTTCTTTTGAGTCTTTATTGAATGGAGTCATTATCTTTGCTTTTGTTCTTATCATCCTCTCATGTACTCTGAAAACACAAGAGTAGCCATAATTCAGCTAAATTCTCTTTGCCTAGTACAGATGAAATTTTGCTTCTTCGTGACAGAATCCTGTTCATTTAAAACAGGACGATTTGATATGCTGGTTTATTTGCACCCTGAGTGGACCTCTCCATCAGTGTTGTGTGATTGTAGATGTTGTGTTCCTTTCTGCTCGTGTTTTTATGAACTCTGAAATTTTTGGACTGGAAGTGGACATAATATAATCCTGCCTGGGCTTTTGCTCTTAAGCTTAGTAATTTTTGCAAGTGCTGTACTGTTGGCGATTGAGAGATGGGACTCCAGAAGGTGCAAGCAAAGGCGAAGCTGAAGCTGAAGTCGAAGTCATTTATTGTTTCCAAAGCATGGCTTATATACTCCTACAGTTTCTAAGCAAAGTTTTCCACTAACTTAATAAATCATGTTTCTTAGCAACATAGATTAATTATCATCTTACATGATTCCCTTAAAGCAAAGCACAATGTAATACATAATGTTCCTTGTACTTAACCACAACGTTTCTTCTACTTAACCACCTTCACATTCTAGTTTGCTGTTCCCAGGGCTTTTGGCCCACTAAGGTCAGGATGTCCACGTCAGTCACTAACTCCGAGGTGCTCTCTGCTTGGCCCCTTAACTGCCCCCCCCCCCCCCCCC